>JAADWY010000559.1:0-21521 GCA_023336355.1 Pythium dissotocum
GTGTTGTCGGTATCGGTGGCCTGGGCCACTTGGCCCTGCAGTTTGCCAAGGCGCTTGACGCCACTCCGGTCGCATTCTCACAGTCGGCCAGCAAGGAACAGGCCGCGCGCGACCTCGGCGCCGAGGAGTTCGTCGTGTCCAGCGACCCAGAGGCTGTCAAGAAGGCCCGCCGCTCGGTGAACGTGCTGCTGGTGACCGCCGACGCCACCAACCAGCCATGGGACCAGTACCTGAGCTACATCGCTGTAGGCGGTACGCTGATCCTAGTTGGTATGCCTAACGACAAGATCACGTTCCGACCGTCGTCTGTGATCTCGGGTGCTATCACGTTCGTGGGCAGCTTGATGGGCGGTATCAAGGACACGGAGGACATGCTGGCACTCGCGGCCGAGCGTGGCGTGCGCTCGGTGGTCCAGAACCTGCCAATGGCCAAGGCCAACGAGGGCATCCAAATGGTCGACCAGGGCAAGGCCCGCTACCGTGTCGTGCTCAACAACTAAACATCAACCTAAATACATGACAGCGTAAACCTTTTTGCATTCGCACTCCTCCAACGTTCTACCCGTGTTAGATACAATCGCAGCCGTCATGGCCGAATATTCAGTGTCATGGATGCCGCGTCAATGTGGAAAAGTCTGCTTGGACTCTCACAACTGACTACACAGCGAGTGCTGGCGTGAGCGCTCTGACGTTTGGGCCGCCCGTCCATCGAAAGCGTCTGCGTCTGTGTCAAGGCGGCTTCCGAGGCATTCCACTCAAGTCGAGTAAGCTTCTGTGCTTGAACACGCCGCAACGACTGCTACTGTACAGTACTCGTGATCATCCGTGCTTTCCAAGCAAAGCCGTTCGATCCCTGGATCACCCAAATGGAAGCCGATCCACGGCTCGTGAATGAAAGGTTTACGGGCAAGAGACAGAGTCATCGATGACAAAGTGATCAACGGCTTCTCACTTGATCAGAACGAGGACGCGACGGCAGACAGGAAGGCAGGAAAGATCGCGGACCCATGGCTTCCACACGTCGCAGACTCATTCCGTTCGACGGCTCGTGCAGTCTGCCAAAAATCATCGTCAATTGCGTCGCGTCCACAAGATCCGTCGCGGCATTGTGATCATCTTATTAGCCTTCATAAATTAATATTTGAATCTCTTGGTGATCTTACTTCTGCATATGTTGGGCTCTTAAATCCTTTTTAAAATGATACCCAGTCTTATTCGTTGGTACCAATTGGTAGGTGTCACTGAGTTGAACCTATTCACTCCATGTCACAATTGCACGACGTCTCTGCACACAACGTGTCGACCGCGACATGCATTCTTCAAGTGGAGATGAGTTGGGTGCACTTGGGCCAAGTGGTCGTCGTGTTGTGTGTGATGTTTGTCCCCCTTCGCGAAGATTTTTGTTTTGGAGCTCCCAAGAACCATCTGGTGAGAGCTTGTGGCGTGGGAGCCCACAAATTCGCGACATCCAGTGTCAAACACCTTGTGGCAAGGGAGGAATTGCCAGTCAAAAGAGTTCGCAAATGAGACACCAGAGTTCCAGTGTGGGAATCCAATCTTTCTGGCATTGTCCCGAGTGTCCGATTGGCCAATTGGCGACTGCAGGTGGGTTCACACTCTGACTGGAATCGTGCAAACTTGTGGGCTCGCTGCAGTATGTACATACAGTAGCTCGTCGTGTTGGTCCATCCTGTCACATGCCGGAGTCTGTTGTGGTGGCTGGGTGTGCACCGAAGTGAAAGAGATCTGAACTCTTACCGAGCCCATCTTCAGCACAATAATCAACGGAGCGAGCGACGTCTACGAGTCAGAGGAGCGACGGCGGTTCGTGCGTGTGCTAATGAGCCGGCGTTTGTGGGCTTGCACCCGGCGTGGGAACGGCGCTGCTCGGGCCATCGAGTCGCCGAGTTTCTCGCGCAGCGACGCGCGCGTGAGCCGACGCCACGACGTTGTTAGATCCAAACGCCAGACGCTGAGCAGCTTCAGTCTCGCATTTGCCACGCCGCGTCCACTTCACACACATTGAAGTGCACTATAAGAGGCGACTCGATGTGCTCGGTGCTGCCTCTGTCGTCTACTACTATGTCCACGCACTCGGACGACGCCTGGAGCCGCCCCAGCTTCCGCTACAACCACTACTCCACGCCGCCCATGGCGTCCCAGTCCTCGTCGGCGTCGTCGTCCATGTCAATGGCCATGCCAGCGGTGTCCACGACACACACGTACATGGCGCACCACCACCACCGTACAACCACGTACCACCACCAGCCACAGTACGAGCCGCACCAGTACGACGCGTACCATGCGCAGACGCAGTACTACTCGGTGCCGCCTCCGCCGCTTCAGTTCCGCGTCCACGCGCCGCCAACGAGCGCGCCGTTTGTCGACGCGCACGCGTTGCCACTGGGCGACTCGGACTTCGACGACATGCGCATGCTGCAGGAGATGCTGCTCACACCGCACCCTCGCGACGACGAGGCGCGTGCCTCGGCGAATCTCATGATCGACGTGCTCACGCGGTCGACGTCCATGCCGATCACCGACAGTTTGCCGCCGTGCTCGCCGCACTCGGAGATCTCGTCGTGCGACAGCCACGCCGCGACCAAGTCCAACCCACGCTCGCCACGCGCTTTGCTGCACCGGTCCAACAAGGACCGCAAGGTCGCGATGACCCGCATCTGCCGCGTGCCTGACTGCACTAAGGGCATCCGCTCGCGAGGCCTGTGCAAGGCCCACGGCGGAGGACGCCGGTGCCAGACGCCGGGCTGCCAGATCTCGGACCAGGGCGGAGGCCACTGCATCGCCCACGGCGGCGGCAAGCGCTGCACGACCGCCGGGTGTGATAAGTCGGCTCAGTACAAAGGCCTGTGCAAAGTCCACGGCGGCTCGCGCCAGTGCCGCGTCGCTGACTGCCAGAAGAACGGCCAGATCAAGGGCATGTGCCGCCTCCACTACACGCTGTCGGCCAACGAAGACGGCGACGATGCGTGAGCGTTCGATCAAGACCACAATTATTAGAATATTTACAAGGGGGTCGAGCTATAAGACCCCCCACGCCGCCCAGACACACACACACCACATAGAAGACTGTCAAAAAGTCGCACCACCACGCCATCCAAAATAGACGCTGCATGTTGTACCAATCCAATCTCATCCAACCTGCATCATTCACGTGATACATAGAGGAGTCCAGCTAGCTAACAGGCGCCATGGACGGCCGCTCCGTAGTCATGGTTAACGACAGAACTCCAGTCGCGAGTGAACTTGACGTCAAGGAGCAGCTCCACAGTGAGCAAGAAGATACAGCCACTGACGACGAGGATGACGACGGTGATGCCGGCTCGGACATGGTGCTGTCGAAAGACGACTTCCTCATGCTGCAGGTACGAGTCCCTCCCTTTAAAGAGCACTTCTTGAGTTGCGCAAGAGCCCTGACCACATCGATTGCACGTAGGCATTCCACCGGTTTGTGCCGCTGCCGGCGTTGAGCTCGAGAATCGTGCGGCTACTGTGTGAGGACGACATCCAAGTGGCTGATGAAGAGGACGGCGACTTGCCTGAATCCTCTGCTTCTACCAGAAGAAGCACAGTGCATGATGACACAACAGCAACAGCACCGCCAGCTCAACTGGTATCGGGACTGAAGGCTGTCAGGACGCTTTCGCGGACTTCACTGGCCGCGCAATCCCCACTCACGAGACGTCTGAGCACTACGAAGAGTCCCAGCCAGACAATGCTCAAGCCGCATCGACAAGTCAACCTAGCGGCGCAGACGCCTCGTATCAAACGCGCTTCCGCATCAATAGACGCCGACGAGCGCACTGGATAAACGCACGTCACTTTGTTCACATTCTTGGTGTTCTTTTTCCCGAAATTGGGTCTATGACTCGACAGATCGCTGGCTCTACTCGCCGTCGGCAGACACTTCGACCTCGACAACATCGCTCGCCTCCTCCAGTTCCACGTCAGCCTCCGTCTTCTCCTCCTTCTCTCCCTCCACTGGCTTCTCGCTGCTGTCGCCAGTCTTCTCTGCCTGCTCGGCCACGGCCACGGGCTCGGCCTCCTCCTCCTTCTTGAGCTTGGACTCGATGAACTCGGAGATCGTCTCCTCATCCCAGCTCGCAATGCTACAAAATAACCACAGAAAAAACGTTAACCAAAGCCTATAGGCTCCATGAACAAGCCTCGTTGGTGGGTCCGCACCTGATCTCTTCCTGCTTCTCGCCGTTGTCGTCGTAAAAGAGCAAGTGCGGCATGCGCGCGTTGATGTACTTGACCTCGAGCTGCGTGTGCTTGGCCGCGTGCTGCTGCACAAAGTTGGCGATCTTGGGCAGACGACCGAACTTGCACGTACACACTTCAAGCACCACGCGCTTGTACTGCTGCTTGGTCGCCTGGGCCTCGATGGCCTCGACGTCCGTGCAGCATTTCTTGCACGTCACCAAGGCCTTCTCCGAGGCATTCAGCTTCTCACGCGCAGCAACGTCCTCTGGCGAGTCACCCGTAGGGAAACCCTTCGACTGCTCCAAGGTGATCGTGAGAGAGAGCAGGTCACACAGACGGCAGTCGAGCGCTTCAACATCAAAGCCGATGTTGAGGCATTCCGGGTCCACAGGCTTGTCGCTCGATTTAGCTGCTTCCACGGCACTCTCGGTGGAAGAAGAGGCGTCATTCGGTAGCTCCTCATCTTGGGCATTCACGAGCTGCAGCGGTGATCCATAGAACGCAGTGCAGGCCACGTAGCACGCGGCGATCGCGAGGAGATTGAGACGCACCATTCTGAGCTTTCCACGTGTGAGGCATGAACCTGCATCATCATCTTGTTGCCCAACCGAGAGATACCGATATGATACCGGTTTTCACCGCTCAAAAATGTGCGACGTGTGAGTGGGTATCCTCTGTTATGTGATATTTACGGTATCGAAACCTGTACTATCAGATAGCAGAGAAAGAATGTCGAAGCATATCCGACGATGGCGTCGTATTTCGACGTGGACACCATGAGCTTCAAGGTATATGCTTGCTTTTCGTGGACCCCTCCTCGTTATATGAAATTCTATAACTAACGACAGGATGCTATGTGTCTGCGCAATAGAACCTGCTGGGCTTTGGCCCCGTAGCGGAGCTCTCCATCGAGTTTGACGGCTCCGACAAGCGCCCGAAAGTTCGGCATCCGGCCGACAAAACCAAGGAACTGCCGCTCTACAAAGATGACGAGCCCATCACTGGACGACTGCGCGTGACGGTTCCTGGCGGTAAGAAGCTTGAACACAATGGGCTCCAGCTCGAGATGATCGGCGTGATCGAGATGCCCCACGAACGCCAGTCGCTGTACGAGTTCGCGAACCTGCAGCGTGAGCTGGAGCCTTCAGGAGGCACAGCTCCGCCTCTAGAGAACGAGATCACGTACACGTTCGACTTCTCAGCAGTGGATAAGCCCCACGAGAGCTACTACGGCCGTAGCGTGCGATTGCGGTACTTTATCCGTGCTACATTGGCTCGGTCGTACGCGAGCAACGTCATCGTAGAGCAAGACGTGTGGATCCAAGGCCTGGGCTCGGCACCAGAGATCAACAACACGATCAAAATGGAGGTGGGTATTGAGGAGTGTCTCCATATCGAGTTTGAGTACAACAAGTCCAAGTACCACCTCAAGGACGCGGTCGTGGGCAAGGTGTTCTTCTTGCTCGTGCGGATCAAGATCAAGCACATGGAGCTCGCGATCATTCGCCGCGAGATCGTCAACGGCGGCAGCACGGAGAAGCACAGCGACAGCGAGACGCTGACCAAGTTTGAGATCATGGACGGCGCGCCCATCAAGGGCGAGTCGATCCCCGTGCGGCTGTACCTGTCGCCGTACCCACTCACTCCGACGTACCGCAACGTCCAGAACAAGTTCTCCGTCAAGTACTTTCTAAATCTCGTGCTCGTGGACGAAGAGGACCGGCGGTACTTTAAGCAGCAGGAGATCACGCTCTGGCGCAAGGTCATCGGGTGAAGCATGGGGCGACCACAGCAGCGTTTGATCGACGAAGAGAAGACAAAAGACAGACAGTCAGACACACAGACAGACTAAGAAACAAACAAACACATTTTACACGAAGGGATTTGTAGGAGGCGGACTGGTTGACTGGCTTGCCTATCGACGTGACCGTGACCGGGATCGAGATCGTGATCGCGAGCGGCGGTGACGGCTCGGGCTGCGGCTCGGACTGCGGCCTCGATATCGTCGAGGCGACCGGCCTCTTGCTGGGGAGCGGCCCCGAGACCGAGAACGCGACCGCGTAGACCGGGACTCTGAATGGGCACGCGTTGACGAGGATGAAAGAGTCCGTGTCGTGGGGCTGGCAGTACTGACGTGTGCAGATCCAGAAGGCTTAGCGACCGTAGTCGCGGGGGTAACAGGCTCAGCACGCGTGGCCCGAATGCGCTCGCCTCTGAAGTCGGTGTTGTCTAGCTTTCGGATGGCGTTGTCCAGCTCGTAGCGCGTGGGGAACGACGCCCAAGCACTGCCGCGGCGATCCACTTCGACGCCCAGCACGTCGCTGCCTGTCTTCACGAGGAGGTCCCGTGTTTCTTTCGCGGTCACCGTCGGAGGCATCCCTGACACTTGGATGCGGTGCTGCGTGGAGTCCTGCATGCTGCTCATCCATACAAACACACGTGAGAAACTCTTGGATATCCATTCGCTCTATGTGCGAACTGTATGGCTACGTACCGCTGTGTGGTGTCCGATGGATGCCACAGTTCCACGTGAAGGCGGCTCCCTTTGTGAGAAGACCTGCCAGTTTATCACCGTTAGCTGAGCTGCATGGTACTCCACACTGCATGGACAATTAATGACCTCACCCTTGAAGAGCATGGTACGCGTCTTCTGCTTCCTGTGGGTGCGTGTACTCCTGCAAGCAGTGAGTAATTGGTGTGAGCAGAGCATGAAGAAACCACAACGACGGCGTGGTTGTTGGACTCACTACGAAGGCGATTGCGTTGCTGCGCGACGGAAACTTGAGCTGGAAGGAGGCGACGCGTCCGTACTTGCCAAATATATCGTTCATCTCGCCCTCCACGAGATCCCGCGGCAGGTTCTCGATCAGCACTCGCGTCATTGTCCCCGTCATTTTCGTCGATCGCAGCGAGCGGCAATGTCACTAACGCACATGTGCTGCTGTTGATTCCCCCGATTGAGTGGCCTCGGTTTTAACAGAACATAGGTGAAGTCTCTCTAAAACCCGGTTACGCCAAGATTCGGAACGCGTAACCTTCGTGTCCCTGCCCAGGCTTTGTGTGGGGCATTGGTAACGGTGGTGTGACAGGTGGCTACATCTTGTGTCCGTTTGATGGCGAGACCTTGAGGTCGCAAGAGACGGACCTGCGCGAAGAGCTCATTTTCTTTGCTCGGTGTACAGTAACTCTGTAACCTTTCGTCGACGTTCCCACCCTCTCGTGCTCGCTCAATTGACGTCCGTCGCGGAATCAGGTTGCCTCCTCTCGCCACAGTTGCTTGTTCAGACGAATCGCGTCTGGCAATTTGTTTGTGCAGGGGCGACAAGAGAGGTCATCGTGATGCAAGGTGCAGCAGCTGATCCGCTCTCTCTCTCTTTGTCTTCTCCTTCTCTGCGTTGTCATCAGGCGGCCGAGTCGAGCGTCCTGCTGTCGGCGTCCCTGGCGCTGGCGACAATGCTGTGTGGATTAAGTGAGTCGTCACCGCGGCCAGCAGCAATAATGCGTGGTGTCACCACCAAACAGCGGCCCTTGCTCGCGGCTGGCTGGTTGATACGGCGGCTGCTGCAAGTGGATTGTCGCACTCGGTGGATTGATTTCTCCTGGATTTTGGAGATGACGTCCGCCTGAGCGTACTTCCAGCCGCTTGAAGTTTGCCATGGTGAGGGCAGACACCTGTGTAATCCTGCATCGGGGGGATGAGGGCTTCTTCTGCCACAGCGTTTGTGGCAAGATGGTGGTTCGTGCGACCAGCGGGTCCGCTTCGTACATGTCCATGGGAGAAACGTTCGAACTTCAAGGGCAATCGTGTACTCTTCACGAGCCTGCGTCACGCGCCACCTGACGGAAATGGAACTGGATACTGCATTGGATTCTCCAGCGTTGGTTTTTGCTTTGTGGCACCATGTGAATGCTTGGGAAAAGGATAAAGGCCTAGGATGGAGACTGGTTGGCTGGTTGGTGTATCGGGATATGGCATTTGATTTCATGTTGATGATAATGGTACTCTGTTGTGATCTATAGAAGAGTTGTTGTCCTGAATAAAATGTGCGGTTGTGTTCTCGACTCTATGCGGTCGCGTTCTTCTCTTCCTGTTCACGCTGCTTCGTGATGAGGTTGTGGTGCGCGCGGCAGTAGCCCTGCTTGACCTGGCCGTTCTTGGTGCAGTTCTGGTAGCGGCAACGGCGAGCACCGCCGTGCATCTTGCACAGGCCCTTCCATTGCGCAGACTTGGTACAGCCGTCGATCGTGCAGCGACGGCCACCGCCGTGCAGCACACAGTGGCCACCACCCTGGTCGCTGGTCGTGCAGCCAGGAGTCATGCAACGGCGTCCACCACCGTGGGCCTTGCACAGGCCACGCGAGCGGATGCCCTTGTTGCAGCCCTCCACACGGCACAGGCGAGGAGCCGAGTCGCCGCGACGCTTGCGCTTTCCGGTAGTCGTGGAGTTCGTGTGCTCACTGGACGCAGCCTCCGAATCGGATGGGATCGTGTGCTCCGATGGCGTCGTCAACGCACTGTTCATGGGGCGATACGAGTAGATACCGTGGCCATGGTGCGAGTGCTCGCCCTGGTGCTGCTGGTGTGGCATTGGCACCGACGCTTCCAGCACCGCCGACACAAACGGAGACGAGTACTGCGAGTGCTGCTGGTGTTGTGGCTGGGCGTGGTGGTGCTGCTGCTGTTGCTGGTGGTGGAATCCTCCAAGGTGGCCACGCGTGTAGTGCGGCGTCGTCAACGCCTCCTGCAGCATACGCGCCTCATAGAGATCTTCCTCAAAGCCGGCACCGTGGGGCACATTCGAAACGTGAGGCGCCACGGCGATATGGCGCAGCGGCAATGGATCAATCGAGATTCCCATCTCCGACGCAGGCTTCATGTACTGCGAAGGCGCGTGGTGGTGGTGCTGCTGGTGCTGGTTGTCGACCGGGTACGCCCACTGGGCATCAGAGCCGTAGTACGCGTCGTTGCGCTGGTCCTGGCCGTTGCTGTTCGCGTACGAGTTGTGGGAGAAGTCGCTGCGGCCGAAGGATTCGTTGTTGGACGAGTAGCTGGCTTCGTACATGTTCGATCGCTGGTTGCCATTGTGGCTGTGGTGGTCACTGTGGAGTGGCGAGGACTCGGCCGTGCGAGAGTGCGTGGGCAGTCCGCGTGGAGACGGAAGCACAAACGGCGCCGGCAGATGCGCGGCCGCCGTGGACGGAGGAGGAGCGTGGCGCTGGTGGTGCGGGTGCCACGCCGGTGGCTGCCATTGGTTGCTCATGGACCGTGGGGATCCAGCGGCGATGCCTGTGGTCTTGTTGGTCGAAGAGGCGCTGCTGTCGGCGAAGAGGAAGAGGAAGGATGCGTCACTTTCGACTTGCAACATCCACACTTGAGCCACTGGGCGGGGAGTCTATTTGACTGTGAAGCGAGCGGATTGACAAGATAACACTGGGGGAGAAGTGTTGGACAGCCGCACACACTGGATGGAGACTGGAAGTACTGTAGCGGACTGTGGACTGTGGAGACTGTGTAACCCACTACGCGAGGTTGTCTTGACAGCGAGTGGATGGAATGGAATGGCAGGCGGCTTGTGACCGACTGAGTCAAAATAGGAATGGCCTACCAAGATGGTGGCGACGTTCCAATGCCTTGCCTTTGATCGTCGCGGGTGGAAGTTGCCTTTGCCTCTTCAAACGGAGGAAGAGCCACGAAACTCACCACGGTCGCCAAAGCCGTCTGGAGGAAAACAGCCCGTGGTACGGGTGATGCAGTACCGTTCCAGTACAGTACCAAGCTTCCACCTGGACCAGCGTCGCGGTGTTTACCCAGGACTTTGTTTGTGAAGGCGGGTCGCGTGGCGAGGCGAGGGGTACGCCTTCGTGATTATATCGCCTGTCGTCGCCGGCCAAACAGAGCAAAGCACGGTCTCCACATGGCGTCAGTTGTGGAGGTGGTGGGGTTACACTTGCCTCCACACTCCACACAAAGCAACAGGTTACACTCGAGGACACAAGGTGTTTGTGGCAACAAGAGCCAAAGGATGATGGCTGCTGGTTGAGGAGCCAGCTGGGAGAAGCTCGAAATCGCATTGCACCTTACTCCACTGCAAATGGGTCCGCCCGCGCCAAGGACAAGGGCGAGCCAGTCGCCGGCGGCGTCACAGCCACGCAGCTGCAGCCACAGCCGCGACGGAAACCGCATGGACGGGGACTCACCCACCTCTCCCTTCTTCTCAAGCCAAACAAACCAAAAAGAAACAAACAGCGACATTCGTGGACGCTGTTCACGAAGAGCTGCGTTTGCTTGGAGGGCGAGCCAAACATGGCGATCAATCTTTACAAGGACTGTCTCTACTCGTCTGGTTTCTGGAAAAACAAAAGAGAGTCGTCGCCAACACATGGATTTGATCAGTTAGCTAACGCTCCCGCTGTGGAACGCAACTCGTGGGCACGAGAAAAGACGCCGATTGTTGAGGACCCAAGCACCGGAGACTTCGGTTGAGGAGGAAGTGGAAGGAAAGTTAAAATATGGGAATGGCAAGTCGGAAATGGACGCTTCAAGCTTGTGTTTGACAAAGTGGATAGGATAGGATACGATCAGGACGACCGTGTGTGGTCGAGCTGGATGTGGAAATATGGACATGGAAATGGAAATGGACGCCTGAATCTGCACTTGGTGTTTGACAATTGGATAGGAAACTCGAGGGTGGACTGGATGGAGGAGGGAACGGCAAAAACACGGTGGCTTGATCGAACACTGTTGATGCGCGCCGCACGCGCAAGCACTGTAGCCACTTTGTTTCGAGACGCGTTCAGTACTGTAAGATGTACTGTATTTTTACAGTTCGGTATCTCATAGTGACGTGGTGTTGCGGCAATGGCACATGCAAACACCCTTGCTTTCATGCTTGAGCTTCATCAGAGTTGCGTTGCCTGCTTCCTGTCTGTTGCGTCTTTTGATCGTCCTCCCCATCACTATTACCGTACCTGTAGGTATCTCTGTATTCAGAAGATGGATTCTCGTCGCTGGCCGCTGGCTGCGCGACACGCTTCTCTCTCACGCATTGCGGTCACGGTCTCCATCCACATCTTGAACATCGCCAAGACAAGCTCACTTGCCTTCATCTAATCTCACCCATGGTTACATGGATTACATACTTCCAGACCCCAGTGAGGGTACAGTGCACATCGGACAAGGTTACAGTTTGAAAGCACTAAACACAACAACCTCTTTTGGGTGGGTCGTGGGTGAGAGTGAGCTCATGGAGATGATCGTCGGCCAAATGACCCAAAGAGACGGACAATTCACCTGTCAGTTCATCATCCATCATCGTGACTCAACTGCAACTCTTGAGGGGCGGGTGGAAAAAGATCCAGCGTACCCCGTCACGAAAGGGTAACCCATCATTTTTAGCCAATGGATGACGAGTTTACGATACCCGTATTACTCCCCGCCATTGCTTTCTTCGGTGTTGGTCATCTTCTGGCAGGGTGATCGATTCACCCGACGAGGCGACGAGAAGAAGAAAAGGAAAGGAAGACCGTCCTGCAGATGTGCTGGATCTTTGAACCTCGTGGCGTCTACAGCGTTTTCTTAGTGTTTGGTCTCCACGCATCATCCGGGAGGGAAGCTGAAGGTACTAAACAAACAAAGACCCTCATTGAAGAATCTGTCTGGCGAAGGTGTCTGTTTCTCGCTGGCCGCATGCGTGACGACGCAGGCATCAGGCGCGGGTCTGACCCTGATCCCGTGCGGATGGACCACTGGGCCAGGCCAGTCCGGTGGGCCATCATCAATGTATCACGGTGGCCCATTTGTGTTGTGGAGGTACCTGAGCCTGGTTGTCTTCGTTCAGCTCCATGGCAATGGCAGCAAGTCGCCGCCCAGAGCTGATGGATGCACTGTGTACTGTACGTACAATACAATGTTCAATATTGAAGTGAGCAGGGCGTTGAAGCCGGGGCGCGATCACAAAACGACGTGATTACATTGGAGGCTACGCAAGCCTGAGGAGCGGGTTCACAAGATGTGGACCATAACGATGGCTTTGATGGCAGTGGCGCCTTGAGCGGATAGCCTCCGCTACAGTGCATTGGGATAAGCCGCCTCGAAACGCTCGAGCAGCCTATAGGCCATGCGCCTTTCGGCGGGGCAGGCAGGCAGGACGCCACGACGTGCGTCACAAGTCCATGAAATGATCTGGATTTCGTTTACATGACTAGATCGTGCTGCCCAATGTAGCCGTGGACAGTCAATGCCAATGTCCACGTGTGGATCGGACGCGGCGGAGTAGGGATTCCTGTTTACAGTACTGGAATTTGTTTATGAAGTGGCGAGTTGGTGGGAGTGATAAAAAAGTTTTCCAAAGTCCACAGCGTCGCGTCGTCATGAGAAACACAACGGTGGATGGTGCAGTGCTTTGTTTGCTCTGTAGGCGATGAGAATAATAATCGAGTCGGCACTCCCCCACGATGGTACGGTGGCCTGGACACTTTCCAGTAGTGTACAGTCCATACTGCTCGCTGGTCACCATGAAATACATGGAACGGGAGAGGCAGCACTCTATGCAAGTGTACCCTGCGCTACTGGATCTCGTGCCGTGTCCCAATCTCAAAGTTTAACCGAATGAACACCACATACCAGTGGGTACGGCACTTCACCTCGGAACTGTGCAGCTACCTGACTTCATGGAATATAGTACTGTACAGTACGTGGTTGCAGGTGCGTCAGACCTTGCGGCTTGCTGTCTGCTCAGGAATATGGTCTCTTCTCACGTACCGTAGTAGAATAGTGGCGCACGGAAGCGCATCGACGTCAGCCAACTTGCTCAAATGTTGATGCTTTGCCACCACGGTACACCGAATCGAACGATGCAAGCTTCCAGGGAGAGAGGGTCGCCACGACTCTCTCGGTTACCGAAGTAGAAGCTCACGATTGCCGGTGGATACGTCCAGGAAACTGCATTAGGACGATTACAGTGTCGAAAGCTGGCCCAGAAGCGTTTGAACTGAAGTCACATGTCCATTACAGCATCCTGCATGCTGCAAGAAACCTAGCAAGGTCCTCCTGCCGCTACAGTACAAGCCATTTCATCAACTGTACTGTACTACGAAGTACGAGAAGCACCACAGGTCTCCTGGCAATCCGTATGCCTCTTCCAGGAGTGCGGAATTTCGATAGTTGAAGTCAGTTTGGCGAGAGTAACCGATATGATACCGGTTAAAGTTTAATAAAACCGGTTATCCGTATTTAGTAGGAAGCAAACCAAAAGCGGTTTTAGCAGGAGGTTTTCCCATTTGGCGCGCCAACTTCTTTCGGTTTGAAAGACGACGGACGCGACGGGCACGCGAACAACACGAAAATGGGCAAGGCAACCGCGGAAGAAGACGCCGTGGAATGGACGCTGACGCTGCGTGAGGTGTTCCAGGACGTACAGATCGAAGCGATTGATGAGTCCCAGTACCACAGCACCAAGTCCGGCGCGAAAAGCGCCTCTAGCGGCGGAGAAACAGCTTCCGAACGCGAGCAGCAAGGCGAGGAAACGCGTGGGCGAGATGAGCGTGCGCTCGTGCCGGCCGTGCGGCGTCTGCAGCACCTCTACCGCACGGAGGTCGGCGACGGCGACGAGTTGGCGGAGGAGCAGTGGCTGCTGTTCGTGGAGGAGATGTGGCTCGCTATGGCGCGCGTGCTGGTTGCCCCTAAGATTCATGCCGTGACTGTGGGTACGATTTCGTCGCTTGTGGGCATGTTCCTGCGTACGATGGGGTCCAAGGCCAAGGCAAATGAAGAGGAAGAGATCATCGATAGCGCGGAGGAGAAGGAGGCCGAGAAACCCGCGACGGAGACCGAGAAGAGTGCGACTGAAATGCGTAGTGAGCTGCTGAACCGCCTCATGGACGCGACCAAGGCCGAAGACAAGAACGTGCGACTGCGCGCGTGTCAGATGCTGCAGCTCGTGCTCAGCAAGCTCGAGTACATCGGGTACGTGGTGTGGGCCGTCTTTAGTGTTCAGGAGGTTACGCGTTCACGCGAGGAGGAGATTGACGTAGGTTTTGGTGGTTATGGTGACATAGGGAGGAGACTTTCCGGCGGCTTCGGAAGGTGATGATCCCACGCGCCAGCGACAAGCTCGCGACCGTGCGTATGCAGAGCGTGTTCGTGCTCAAGCGTCTGCAGGATGAAGAGGATGCTGCGGATGAAGTGACGGCCGAGCTTGTTCGGCTGATGGTCTCCGATCCGTCCAAGTACGTGTGCATCAGTGGCCCCTGTTCCTATCGCTACAGCCAGTGACTCACAATTGGTTGGTGCTGTTGCTTGTGTGTTGTAGGGACGTGCGCAAGGCGGCGTTGCAGAATGTGGCGATGACCGAGGTGACGTATCGAGACGTCGTGATTCGTATCCGAGACGTGAGTGACGAGGTCCGTGCGGCGGCGTTCTTGGTGTTCCGCGACGGGATGAAGTTCAAGGACATTACGATCAACGACCGTGCGCAGCTCCTTGACCAAGGACTGCAAGACCGATCACTTGCTGTGCGTGAGGCGTGTGAGCAAATGCTGGTGAAGCGCTGGCTTGAGGACAACCACCACTCGCCGACTCGACTGCTGCGAGCGCTGGACGTCGAGCAGTACACGGAACTGTGCACGAAGGTCTCGAAGCTGCTGCTCAAGTACCACTCGTCCAACAACCCATTTGAGCAAGTGAGACCGAGTATCAGTGTGGAAGATATCCTGGCGGAACGAGACGAGAACGGCGTTTACACTGGAGACATCAAGGACGCGCTCGATGGCGCAAGCGTGTTCTTCTGGCGCGAGCAGTGCATGTACTACCGCGACGACGAGAAGGACGAGGAGAAGCTCGCGGTCCTGCTTCCGTCTATTACCGACTACATCAAAGTGCTGGCGCTGGCGGGATCGAGCGACGAAGACGGCATGATGTTTGTCATGCAGCAGCTCTTGGCGCTTGCTCGATGCCTCGACTTCCAAGACGAGTACGGTCGCCGCGTGCTTCTCGAGTCATTGCGTAAGTGCTCCTACCTCATGTTTTGCTGGTATCATTTGAGAAACCGCACTGATCCTCGTCTTGATTTGTAGGCAAACTCCTCGGTGATCCGTCTGTGGATACCAACTTGATCCCGAGCATCATGGAGCTGATGGCCAACATTTACGCGATCGGCAACTTGCAAGCCGACTTCGTGCGCGTCGTCGCGGAAATCATGTCCGACTTGTATGATCCTCTGGACTCGGAAAACACCGACGAGGACACGTCGGGGCTCTCCGAAGAAGAGCTGGATGCCGCTACAAAGCGCTTCGAGCACCTGGAAGAGCAGCTCGAGGAGCTGGAGCCCGACACTGCAGAGTACATTGCCGTGCAGAAGGAGATGGAAGATCTCGAGAAGATCCTGCAGGATCCAAAGGTACTCGCGTGGCTGCGTTGTCTCGAGATTCTGTCCCAGCTGCTCAAGCTGACGAACTACAATCTCAAGCACCCCGTGATCTCCGGCGTGGGACGCTACATCCTGCCGTCGATCGAGAGCGATATCCCCGCGATCCGTGAGACGGGTATGGAGTGTCTGGGACTTTTCTGCCTGTTGGATCGTCGCGTTGCCGAGCGCCATCTCATCGTGTTCTGGCGTGCCCTCAACAACGCGGATGAAGAGCGTGAGGTCAAGATGAACTGCATCCGAGCGATCATGGACATGGTGTTCAGCTTCGCCAATCTGACGCCTCAAGACGTGGTGGCCGCGAAGGTCAAGTCGGAAGACGATGACGAAGAAGATCACGAGAACATGAAGGAGGAAGGTGCAGGCGATGGAGATGAAGACGGTGAAGAGAAAGCTGGCGACAGCGAGACCGCCAAGGTGACGACGGAAATCCTCAAGTTAGAGACTGTGTTCCTCGGACTCGCGAAGCTCGCAGCGGCGTCTCACGACGACCTCGATATGCAGTCGACCATAGTTGAGGGCTTCGCGAAGCTTTTCCTGATGCACCGTGTGAGAAGCCCGCCTGTGCTGGCCTTCCTGGTCGAGACATTCTTCAGCCCACGCCTCCAGAAGGTGCAGCTGCTCAGCGAACACGACTACCAAGCTCGAGCGCTGCAGCTCATGAGTGTCTTCTTCCCGACTTTTGTGATGGCGTCGACCTCCAACTGCAGTTTGTTCGAGGAAGCGTCGATCTACTTGATCCAGAAATGCGTCGAGAAGCACGAAGCCAGCGACGCGACGAGAGAAGCACTGAACCAGATCGATCTGGGAACGTGCTGCAAGTACCTGTTCCACTTGCTCAGTCATTCTGACGAGTCGGCTGACGTGGCCCTGAAGAAGCAGGAAGCTGAAGATGGAGCAGCGACTCCAAGCCTTCCAGCAAATGCGTCAATCAACCAGCGTTGTGCTCACCACAACCGCGTCGCCATCAACATGTGCGTGGATTTGCTGGCGCTCGAGAAGCTGCGCAAGGCCACGCCCAAGATCGATGCGGGCGAGATTGATTCACGTCAGAAGCTGCTGGTGAAGACGATCATCCTCACGGACATTTCGGCCGCGGAGCACCGCTCGGCGCTGCTGCTGCTGTCGTTGCTGCGTGAAGTGACCACGACGTGCTTCACTTCGCAGCGCGCATTGGGTAAGAACCTCGAGGCTCTGCTCAAGCGCCTCTCCGCTTCTTACGCTCTGGGTCGTCGCCAGCTCGGTAAGCCGACAACGAACGACGCCGTGATCGAGCAGGATCAGGAATGGTCGGACGACCGCATCGACGAGCGCGCCAAGGCGCTGCGTGCGGGTATTCGGGAAGGCATCGCGAGCCGCAAGAAGGTCCGCCGGCGCTCGGCGATCAGCAACGGAAGCCGTCGTTCCTCGACGCGTCGAAAGGCTCCAGACTCGGACGAAGAATCGGACGAAGAGTCGGGTGACGACGACAGTGACGAGGAAATGGATGCAGGCAAGCCTGCCGAAGCTCCTGTCGTGCCACAGCGTCGATCGTCCCGCCAAAGCACGTCGCAGGCCGTGGATCGCATGCGCGAGAAGAACCGCAATTTTGACGTTGCTATGAAGGCGGCGTTCGAAGAGGAAGGCGACGAAGACGAAGAGGAAGAAGATGAGGAGGAATCCGAGTCCGAATCGGATGATGATGACGAGTAGAAGACAAGAGAGACCAGCAGTGAGCGCCGTCCACACCGGATCCTGAGGTAAGTGGCCATCGTGTGGGTCAGCGGTAACGTGAATTGGATTGTTTGTATGCACGCACACCATGCAGTTGTCATGAATCCTCGTCGCATGGTGCAAGCTTTGTCCGTGCGAACAGATCTTGCTCGAATTCGCGAAGTTGGCGAAGAAATCCGCTGTTCGGCTGGACTTGTGGCCGCGCGTTCTTGAGCAAAGCCATCGCTGCGTCCAGGGCCATGTTGTGTTCAGCCATCAAGTATGCCAGGAGAACGGACGCCGACCGTGACCGCCCGACGAAGCAGTGGACGAGAACCTTCCCACCGTCGGCTAGTGCTCTGCAGGAATCAAGAAATCGATGAGAGCTCATGGGACCCAGGAGATACCATGGAGGCTGAACGGACTACGGACGTTTTGATGAAACCAATGCCTGCAGGAATGACGTCAACGAGTCTCGCGGTGGGAAGGTCGGCCAGAGCCAAGCGCTCGTAGACGAAGAGATCTGGGAACCTACAGTACGACACGAACGACGCTCAGCACGAAGAGAGAGCAAAGCAGTCGAAGCCATGGTACGTACTGAAGCGGAAGATTTGCTGCGACACAGAGGATGTGAGATATACCATCCGCCTGAAGAGCTGATAGATTTGTGGCGGCTCCAAGAGATCCGATGAAGAGACCAGGCCGTACGAGTATCTGCCAGTCAACCAACACTGTAAGTGAGACTTGAAGCGGCTAATGACAAGATCACTTCGTGAGCCAATGGCTACTTGCGGGCGTATTATCCCGCGCTTCGACGTGCTTCAGCATCAGCAGCTCGCGGAACTTGCGGAAACTCGATGGTCGCGCTGGAAGATCGACGAGCGCGTCATTACGCGCGTCGACATGCTGCGCTGCAGGCGGCGTCTGCGTGTGCTTCTCGTCCATTTTGCATCGAACGAGAATGCAATGTGGCAGGTTCCATGAGTGTATCGTATCCACGAGGGGATCATGATCCACAGCCATGGAAGGTCTCCGCTAAAACCGTGTTTCTAAAAAATTTGGATTCGGGTTTTAGAGGAACCTGATCCTGCGATCGTGGCCGAAGCAAGAGCGGTGGTCTCGGTTGCCTCAGATCTCGGATGCCTCTCACTGTGGGCGTTTTCGTGTGGGAGAAATGGCTCAGCGACTGGTACACGGGTCACGTGATCGCCACAGAAGCTCATGAAGGAGAAGGAGAAGAAGACCGTGACGACGCGTCGCCAAAGCCAAGCTCAGGACGTGTGAAGATCCACATCCACGGGGAGCCAGACACGCGGGACAAGTGGTACGAGTCCGACAGTGCGAATCTCGTGGAGCTGGTCCAAGTGGAGGCGAAGGAGACGACTGTGGGTGTGTTCCCTCAAACCGGAGACGCCGTGGAGCTGCTCGTGGTCGACGCTTCGTTGGCGCAGGAGCTGCAGCACCAGGGGCCTTTGCTGCGAGGCGTCGTGCATCGCGTGTACCCGGCCCGCGATGCGTCCATGGTGGATGTCGAGTACCCTCCTGGTTACGCTCTCGTACCCACTGGTCGACGGCGCGTGTGCGTGAGCAATGGTTATGTAAGTTTGCAAGCGATTCCGTTGGGCTCACAAGGGGAATTAACTAATATACTTCTTGTGCTGTCCGAGTAGATCCGCGTCATCGTGAAGGACACTTCGCCATCATCTTCGGCGTGAGGTGGCGTCCTGAGTTCCATTCATATCTATAGCTCTGCAATCACCAAGCCATCTCCACGCTCGTGATCCTGTCGTAGAACACGCTGGAATTCGGTGATTCAGCACCCAATCACACTTCTCTTGTCTTCACGCACGCATCTCCACTAGATGGACCCCTTTTCGTGCATCCACACCCCAAAACGTCGCGGAGTTTCACGGGTCTCGCTATCACCACAAGTTAGTGACTTCACGCGTCAACCACGGCAAGCGAATTCGACGCCCACGCGCTCATGTGACCTGATTGGTCTCCTTCTTATTATTTAGTAGAACTGGACTAATCTGTGCCACTTCGAATCATCAATGGAGTTGTTCGTTGCCTTTCTCGCCGTCGTCATGAAAAAGGGTTTACAGACAGCTTACCATATAAGAGCACAGTCTGTTCACGCCTGGATGTCTTGCTCTTATATCGGAGTGGAACTACAATATCAAAACAAGGTGGAAAATATCCAATGAGTACGAAAATGAGATGTAATGCCGATAAAAATCGCAAAATACGGTGCAAATCGAAACACGTGTTGTCATGGGTATCGAAAGCCCACCAAACAAGAGCGCATAAATAGCGTCGCGTGACCAAGGCAAGTACGGTGATATCCATGAGGTTACCTCCGCCTGTAGAGTACGTGTTGCGCAGCATAGTATTCCGGGTGGTCACATGTGGAAGGCTGGTAGTATCAGCAAAAACGACCATGCGAACATAGGGGTGAAGTGGATTTTATTCTCAATTACCAGTGCTGAAGAACTCGGTAATCTTTTGCTGTTTCATGGATGACAGCAGGCCATCACGAGCGTGGTCCATCACGCATCGCAGGTTCACGTCTTGAACGCCTTGAGCAAACACATACACCGCCAGTTGCTGGCATGCACGTAACGCCTCCACGTGTGAGAATGGTTCCTGCACCTCCTCCTCTTCGTCATCGCCACTATCTGCATCAGGTTCCCCGTCGTCCACACCACAAACACTCTCTGCGTCCACTTCTTCAACACCGACGTATGCTTCGGCGTCAAGCGGGTCGTCCAACCCGAGTCGATCGATAAGGCCGCGGAGCTCTGGCAAGTCTGTGTCGCGCGACGGCTCATTGTCTTGCTTGAGTCGAGCCACCATTGGAGCAGGTACGATGCCGGTGTGGCACCAGCAGTTCCGAATGGTGGTTGCAGACACACCGATCCATGCATCGACAGTGAACTTGATGGCCGTCAACACGTCAACACCTTTCGCGGTCCCATCGTTGTCCAGATGGTCGATAATCCAGCGCAACAAGAGCTTCTTGTACTTCACCTTGAAGTTCTGGATGACGCCGGCATCCAACGGCTGTAGGAACGAGGTCGTGTTCGGCGGCAAGAAAAACACGTGGACGTTGCTCAAGTCGATGGGCTGGTGGCAGCTGGCGTTGTCGACCAAGAGGAGTATCTTCCGGCCGTGCATCTTGGCGTTGAGAATGCGGAGCCAATCGGTGAATATGGCGCTGGTCATCCACGCCTTCTTGTTCCAGTAGTAGTTGATAGGAAGCGACGCAACGTTGACGCCTCGGAAACACCGTGGAGCCTTAGCCTTGTTGATCACAATCGGCGGCAACTTCTCGCTGCCGTCGAGGTTGCAGCACAGTCCAATCGTGATGCGCGTCTTGTCCTTCTTCTTGCCTCGGATGGCACGCGTCGCCAAAGTTTGACTCGGTAGCATGCGAAAGAACAAACCCGTCTCATCCATGTTGAAGACATCAGCTGGGTCATACTGCTCCAGTAGGCCTTGCATTTCGCGTCGCTGATCCAGAAGCTTGGAGGTGTCGACCGAACCTGCTTCACCGTGGGCTTGACGGAGCCGCACGCCGTTGCGACGCTTGAACTTTTGCACCCACGAGAAAGACACCGAACGAGGAGACAGGAGCGCATTGGCTTTCTCCCAAAGCACAAAATCACTGAGCACGCAGCTTTCCTCGTGTGCGTTCACAAACGCCAAGAGCTCTTGCTCCATCACTGGGTACTGGGGGCGACGACTGTGCTTGGCATGGGCGGTGGCGTACGGGGCTTCAGGGGCTCTCACAATCTTGTTGACAGTCGACCTGCCGATGACTTTGCCAAACTCCGAGCGCACCCAGCCACACAGCTGATCGTCGGTCAATCCAGCATGACTGGTGCTGTAGCGCCGAAGGCTGTTCTTCTGGGCAAGCGTGAGGTGGATGCGGTTCTTCGCCATCGGTGGAATTGCAAATGGCACGATGGTGTCGGCACAGCTTTCCGTCAGAGTTGTTGGATGCTCTTGCTGGTGCATTTTGGTCCAGTCATTTTGTGTTCGTATATAAGAATGCTCTTAAAGCGAATAAGAGCACTTAATAACCTAATATTTGTATACTGTTGCTCCGTTCACGCGATTGGTGCTCTTATAAAAAATTTGCTCTTATATCGTGGTTTCTTAAATGGTAAGTTGTCTGTA
>JAADWY010000560.1:0-21428 GCA_023336355.1 Pythium dissotocum
GCGCTCACGGTTGGCCTTTGGGTTCAGCGGCGCCTCCGTCAGCAGCACTGGGTGCTCCTCTGGGGCCACACGCAGCTCGTTGTAGAACGTGTGGTGCCAGATCTTCTCCATGTCGTCCCAGTTCGTCACGATGCCGTGCTCAATGGGGTAGCGAAGCGTCAGGATGCCGCGTTTCGTCTGGGCTTCGTCCCCTACATACGAGTCTTTCTGGTCCATGCCGACCATGATCCCGAAGTGCTTCGGTCGCCCGACGATGGAGGGAAACACAGCGCGCGGTGCATCATCACCTGCGAAACCAGCCTTGCACATACCGGAGCCATTGTCGATCACCACGGCTTCCACGTCCAAGTCCATGCTGCTGTAGTGGTTACTGTTGTCGTCTTTCGAGGGGAATCCAAGAATGAAAGCTGACGCAGAGTGTGAGTTTGTGGTGGCATTGTATTTGTCCAACTGCCACATGCAGACTCGCTGGTTCTATGTATCAAAAAATCAACCGTTGCGCACCGCCGCTTCCCACGCGGACGTCCTCCTCTCTCCCTTTCTCGCGTTCTTCAGTAGTGGCTTACTGGTTCTTGAAGTCGTCAGCCGGCAGCACGAAGTTGCGCAGACGCAGCAGCTTGTAGTTAGCGAAGTAATCCTGCGAGACGAGGAAGAGCGGCAGCATGACGAAGGCCTGCGCGACCAGCAGACCCAGCACGTTCTCCAGCGTCGAGTGGAAGTAAGACGCCGTGAAGAACAGCGTGTAGCTCACGACGCCACCCAGCAACAGCATCCAGAGCTGCAACGCCATCTTCTTGAAGCTGAACTTCCAGGCGACGGCGATCTCCACGCCCAGCGCGAACAACTCGAACAGCATAACCGCCAGGTAGTGGGACACGAGCAACACGACGTGGTCCGAGTGGTCGAAGTGCGAGGCGCACTTGTTGTTGCGGCGCAGGCCGCTGTACCAGCAAGCGCGGTCCGCCGTGCCTCCAAACAGCAGCGTCACGACCGCGTGCTCGACGTGGTTGAAGCCCATGTACAGCACGACGGTGCGGAAGAACATGACGCCCAAGTACAAGGCGGCACGACGCACTACCACGCGGATGCGCGGCATGGACGGGTTCTCGCCCAGCATCAAGATGACGTAGTTGAACACGAGCGGCGTGAGCGGCAGCACCCACGCACCCTTGAGCGACGCCAGGATGGGCGCCAGGTCCATGCCGGCGTGGCACGGTGCCTGGCGACTGGCGCCGTCGCAGCACACGACGTCCTCCGTACTCTGCGCGACGCCCAGCTGCAGCCAGTTGGAGGCGCATCTATTAGAAGAGATAGCTGGTTAGAATCGCATCGTCAGGAGCGCGAGAATGAAGCGACACGTACTGTCCGGTGACGCGCACGAACTTGTGCGGGAAGCGCACGGCCGCGTAGCCCACGAGCACGAGTAGCAGCGTGTTGGCGATGGCGAAGAGCGCGCGCGCATCCATCTGCTGAGCACGCAGCAGCGCTTTCTGCGGCGCCGTCAGCGTCGGGTCCGTGCGCTTGAGCAGGAACATCGATCGATCTGTCGGGTGATTCGCGTAATGGAGCTGTTCGTGTGGGCGGTTGTCTGTCTGGGTTCGGCTGTGACGACATGAGGGTCTCGCTTAGGTTAACCCCCGCCACTGACCTGTAGAAATAGTTTTGTGTGTGTGATATCGGTTTGAAGGGGTGTAGTTTTTTCGTCCGCAACGCTGCCGAAACTTTCCATCGAAAGAAGTGCGAGAGGGGCGGCCGAAAGGTGTCGAAACTGAGAGGGTGTCGGAATGAACACGGCACCAGCTGGTCCTCGGCCTGCGCTGTTGTCGTAGGCCCGTTAGACCCTCCAGACCTTTCTCACTCACGGCCAGCGACGGGCTTCTGCTGTCGGTCGTTTTTTGCTTTCGCCCGCGCTCTCTCTCTCTCTCGGGTGACCGAGTCTAAGGTCTAATCTAATAGCAACGCCACGCCGCGGTCGGCGCCTCTGCTCATTGCCCGCAGCGCCGCACAGAACCACGCTGCAGCGTCGTGCGCTCCTTAGTCTCTCCTTGGAAGACTATCTCCACTCGCTTCACGCGCACCACTCGTCGATCCTTCTGGTTTAAATGATGGTGCGTGCTCGCATGAGACCGGTCTATTCGTCCGCATCATGGGTCTAAAAGTCTAACCTTCGCGCAACCTGACCTTGTCGTGCTGGTTCGATAGCATGCCCACGGTGGCGACCCGCGCAACCAAATGGAGGCGCTGCTGCACCAGATCGTGCAGGAAGAGCAGGCCAAGATGAAGCAGCTCGGCTTCGTGGAGACGTGGATCCCGTCGCCCGAGAGCGCCGCCAAGTGCTCCATCTTCATGAGCGCCAACTGGCACATCTGCCGGCGCCTGCTCATCGTGATCGTGAGCGGCAACGGCATCCAGCCAGGTATCTGGAGCCGCTCGCTTGTGCTCGAGTCCCAGGAGCTACCCAACCAGTACCGCTCGGGCTCGATGCTCCCGTACGTGCACACCGCGCTGTCCAAGGGCTACGGCGTGATCGTGGCCAATCCGAGCACCAACCACCTCACGATCCACAACGAGAAGGTGCCGATCCCGTACTCGTCCACGCCCGAGATGCACGTGCGCTACATCTGGGAGACGTACGGCGTGCGCACGGCCTGCAGCCAGGTGTACGTGGCGGCGTACGGCCGCGGCGGCCCGCTGGCCAAGCACCTCGTGTGCACGCAGCCGCTGCTGCGCGCCAAACTCGCGGCCGTGGCCTTCATCGAGTCGAGCCACCGCATCGAGAGCGACGACACGGACGAAGTGCGGCAGCTGCTGGGCGCGCGCGCCATCAACTGGCAGCGCTCCAAGGAGCCGCCGGGCAGCCAGCTCCAGGACTGCGCGCAGCTCGGCTGCCTCAGTCTGTCGGCCGGCGAGCCGCGCGGCGCCGAGCAGAAGTCGAGCAACACGGCGTGGACCATCGCCGCCAGCATGGACACGGTGTTCGCGTTCTTTGAAAGCGCGCGCGGCTCCATGCCCGACGAGCCCATGGAGGACGAGCTGCTCATGGACGAGATGAGCCGCCTGTCGCAGTACGCGTACGCCGGCGCCGCGGCGGCCGCCATGTCGTCGTACCAGAAGGAGCACTTTGAGGACGCTGAGATGCTCGTGGAGGACGCCCACGGCGGAGCAGGCGGCGGCGGTGGTGGCGGCGGCGGAGGCAACGGCCGCTCGGCGCGGCGCAGCATGGTGATCTCCACGTCCATGAGCGTGAACGATTTCGACTTGCTGTCGGTCGTGGGCAAGGGCGCGTACGGCAAGGTGTTCCTGGCCAAGAAGAAGTCGGGCCGCAACGCCGGCCGCGTGTACGCCATGAAGGTGCTGCGCAAGCAGGACGTGTTCCGGAAAAAGCAGGTCGAGCACACCAAGTCGGAGCAGCGCATCCTCAAGCACGTGGAGCACCCGTTCGTCGTGCGGCTGCGGTACGCATTCCAGAACAACCACAAGCTGTACTTGGTCATGGACTACTACAGCGGCGGCTCGCTGTTTGTGCATCTGCGCAAGAACAAGTTCTTCACGGAGATGCGCGCCAAGTTCTACGCCGCCGAGATCTTCCTGTCGCTCGCGCACTTGCACCACATGCACATCATGTATCGCGACCTTAAGCTCGAGAACATCCTCATGGACAGCGAAGGCCACATCGCCATCACTGACTTTGGTCTGTCCAAGGAAGACGACGAAGGCTCGACATTCGTGGGCACGCCCGAGTACCTGGCACCGGAGCTGCTGTGCTCGCAGCGCACGGCGTCGTCCTACGGCAACAGCGTCGACTGGTGGAGCTACGGCGTGCTCGTGTACGAGATGATGCAGGGCGCGACGCCCTTTTGGGACAAGAACCGCCGGCAAATGTTCCAGGACATTCTGTCGAAAGAGCCCGAGTTCCCGAGCGACCGCTTCTCGCCCACGGCCACGGATTTCCTGCAGCGGCTGCTGGTCAAGAACCCAAGACGTCGTCTGGGCTGCGGCGACGGCGGGCCCATGGAGATCATGCAGCACCCGTGGTTCCACGGCGTGGACTGGGACGCGCTGCTGCAAAAGCGCATCGAGCCGCCGTTCAAACCGCAGGTGGGCGAGGCCAACAGCCGCATGAGCACGGGCAACAGCGGGCTCGCGGCCGAGTTGCAGTACGTGCCCAACGTGTTCAAGCAGCAGGACGTGGCCGACTCGCCCGTCGTGAGCACCCTCGGGTCGTCGCAGGGCCCGCAGACGATGCACTTTGAGGACTTCAGCTACATGGGCAGCGACATCATGGGCTCGCGCCGCACGTCGCTGTTCCGCGAGAGCGACCTGCGCATGGAGCTGGGCGAGTGAGGAAGTACCAGCGTATGGACAAAAGAAAAGTAAACGATGGGAGGACGTGCTGGTGTGGATGTAATAATGACCCGTCGGGTGTGGTTTTTGTGGCTTGATGGGAATGTTTTTTGGTTTGGGTTTTCCTTCTTTTCTTTCTACTGCTTCGCCTGCGCGTTGCGTTTCAATGGTAAAATCTATGGCAGTACGCGGATGCCCATGGACTTGGCCGAGCCGATGAGGCTCTTGCAGATGGACGGCAGGTCGATGTAGTTGACGTGGTCGTCCTGCTGCTTGATCTTGGCGATCTCGTAAATCTGTCGCAGGTGCACCGTGCCCACCTCCGCCTGGCCGGCCGTGGCCGAGCCGCCGCTGATGCCGGCCGCGCGCTTGAGGAACCACGACGACGGCGGCGTCTTGATCTCGAACTTGAACGTGCGGTCGCTGAACGCCGTGAGCGTGACTGGGATCGGCGTGTTGTCGATGTGCTTGTTCGTGCGCTCGTTGAACGCCTTGCAGAACTCCATCATGTTCACACCGAGCGGACCCAGCGCCTGACCGATAGCTGGCGATGGCGCGGCCTTGCCGGCCGCCACACGGAGACGCACGATGCCCTTGATGCTCGACATGTTGTTGTTGTTGCGCTGCTTCCAGATGAGCTCCTGCGAATCGATGGCCGCCAATTGGACAGAGGCCACTATTCAGGTACATTATCTCGGAAGCGAACTTTAAACATCGTACTTAATGTAGTATGCGAACCTAAGAAGATCCACAGATTGGCGCGCGAAAGGTCGCGAGCAGCAAGTCCATCATTCACTGTTCAGGGCAAATGCGTGAGACCAGCGTCCATGCAATCGCCTTATCAATCGCACACGCGCTCTGTGTATGTCAAGTAGCCGCACTGACCACCAGGCGGCTCGTTCTCAGACGGCGTCCCATCAGATTCGACTGAAATACACGTGATGATGGAGTCTTCGGTGGACCAAGTAACGCGGCAGCAACACCAGCACTCGCATCAATGCGGTAGTGAGCAGACAACACATCGCATAATAGATAGAGAGCTGTGCGATGTGCGGTGAGTTCTGCGCGCGTTTCTGAAGAACTGACGCGGCGCGTTCTTCGAGGCATCGGGTGAGCTATTCCTGGTGGTAGATTTGTAGGTGATGGCCATCACAGCCACCTCTCACTCGCTGATGAATGGGATCGATGCGGTACGCGACAAGGCGGCTACGATGGGAGAAGCGAGGAAAAGGGAACTCGCAGTGATAGCTGCTGGCCGCTTTGAGATCAGGCGGAGCGAGCGGATGCGACGAGGAGGCGAAAATGACTAGCGACGGCGCGACCGCCCCGAAGCCACCGACGCAGCAGACGCATCTTGACATTTGCAGGCTCGAGCGCAAGAAATCTGCTAAGGCACACACCACAGAGACGACCAAACACGATGCAACCGATGCGAGCTGTTGCGTTCACAGCCATAGCCGTGGCCTTGACGATCGCCACGACGGCGGCGAACGGTGCCGTGATCCCCACGTCGTCATTCGTAGGCTCCATCGAAGACACGTTCGCGACGAGTGATCTTTCTACACCGTCTTCTGGGGCACCAGGCAAACCATCTCCGACTCCAGCGACGGTTTTCACGCCAGCCGCGACCAGACCGACGGTAACCTCTTCGTTGGGAGCCACGACGTCCGCGGAATCGTCAGTCATAAACACACAAGAGTCGACGACCTCACCACCAACGGTAGGCTCAACTGCAGCGTCGACGAACACTGGCTCCACTGCCAGCACAGGAACTGGAAGTGGAGGCGGCGTTCCGATGTTCAACAGCGATAACGCAGCCGTCGCCACGACGCAACCCGTTGTCTTACCAGCCGCAACTACCGCCGTGATGACACCAACAGGCAATGGAATCTCGACGTCGACTGGCAATGGAGTGACGCCTCCTCCTGGTAATGGCGTTAGCAAACAAGAGCAAGCCACCACGGTGTCGTCCCCTGTGTTGACGCCCACGGCTGCTGGCAGCCAGTCGTCCTTCCCGACGGAGCAGGCCGGATTCGCGCCCATTCCAACCGCGGCGACCGCACGCAACTCTGCGGGTAATGGACCGTCGAAGCTGCAGACAACCGCCACGCCCACGCCAAAGTCGGCTAAGCCGACGAAGACACCCACGCCAACAAGCGACTCGGACTCGTCTCATTCCGACGGATCAGACGGACTCGCGGGCGACAACTCGGCGAGCTTGGCATCGGAGATGAGCTACGCGTGCGTGTGCAACGACGTGCGCAAGGTCTCGCTCATGAGTGCGGCCGACTACTGTCTGCTGCCCAGCGCTGTGATTGGCGACAAGTGCGGCAACGCGGCTGTGGGCGAGAAGGGCGAGTGCCCCAAGGCCGGCGCACAGCCATGTCAGGACACAGGTCACGTGCTCACGAAAGACTCGGTGTGTGCGTACGACAAGCGCGACGAGACGTACAAGTGCGTGGCCAGCAAGGAGGATCTGTACATCCAGAAGCACGGCAAGGCCAAGAAGAAATCGAACGCCTCCAATTCGAGCTCGAGCTCTCCGGCTGCCTCATCCGATGCTGCATCCATCGGCTCTGCCAGAACAGCCACGCAGTTCGTGCTGCTGGTGGCGCCGCTTGTTGTGGGCTTGGTCGCTGTCGCGTAAGAAAGAAACCAAGTTGGTATGAGGGTTGTCTGGTTCTAAACAGCATAAATGAAGCGTTTTTACACGAAATTTGGAATGTAGAAGCTGTTTTTGGGGTTTTAGAACGATCAGATCTGCGCGCTGAAGTTGGCCTTGTCGGCGAGGTTGGTCACGGCGCTCCACTTGGACGTGATCTTGCGGCGGTTGGAGAAGAATTCGATGCCCCCATCACCCGTGATGTCCATGTCGCCGTACTTGCTCTTGGTGCCGTAGAGGCCGCCGAAGCTGAAGGGCTCACGCGGCACAGGGATGCCGATGTTGACGCCGATCATGGCGGCGCGGAATCGCGTCTGGAAGAACTCGGCATACGCGCCACTCGACGTGTACACGCTGGCGGCGTTGCCGAAGTCGTTGCCGTTTTCAATCGCAAGCGCCTCTTCGAACGACGAAACCTGGTGCACCGACAGCACGGGGCCGAAGATCTCGTCCTTCATGGCTGCATCGTTCGGGTTCGTGTGAAGAAGGATGGTGGGTCCGACCCACGTGCCCTTGGCCTCCGTCGCCCACGAGCGGCCGTCCACCAGCACCTGCGCGCCGCCCTGCTCCGCCTCGTTGATGTACTTGAGGATACGCTGCTGCGAGACGTGGTCGATAACCGCACCGACCTGGCCGGAGCTGACGCCGCGCGTGAGCTGCTGAGTCTTTTCGACGATGAGCTGCAGCAACTCGGAGCAGTCGCCCACGAGCAGCAGCACAGACGCCGCCATGCAGCGCTGGCCGGCACAACCCGCAAACGACGCGACGATGTCCTTGGCGGCCATTTCGTTGTCGGCGTCCGGCAACGCGACCAAGTGGTTCTTCGCACCGCCAAGCGCGAGCACGCGCTTATCCAGAGCACGGCAGCGACGCGTGACGAGCTGCGCCACGCGACTGGAGCCGACAAAGGTCACGGCCGCGACGTCTGGGTTGTCGCACAGACTCGTGACGACCTCGGCCTCGCCGTTGACGATCTGGAACACGCCATTGGGCACGCCGGCTTCGATGAGCAGCTCAGCCACACGGCGCATCGTGAGCGGCACCTTCTCGGACGGCTTGAGGATCACGCAGTTGCCCATGGTGAGTGCGATGGGCACAGTCCACATGGGCACCATGATAGGGAAGTTGAACGGCACGACGCTGGCGACCACACCGAGCGGCTCGCGGATCTCCGTGCACGTGATACCGCGCGAGACCGTGAGCGTGCGGCCCTGCACGAGCTGCGGCAGGCTGCACGCGTACTCGACCGTCTCGTTTCCCTTGAGCACGCTGGCCAGCGCCTCCATCTTGTTCTTGCCGTTCTCCTGCACGACGATGTCGGCCAGCTCATCGGCGTGCGCCGCCATGAGTGCGTGGAACTTGAGCATGATGCCCGCGCGCGTCTTGACCGTGAGCTTGCTCCACTCGGCGAACGCCGCCTTCCCCGTGGCCACGGCCGTCGCGACGTCCTGCGCCGTCGACAGCGCACACTTGCCGATGACGGCGCCAGTCGATGGGTTGGTCACGTCCACGTACTTGGCGCTGGAGGGCGCGACGAACGCGCCGTTGATGAGGTTGTCGGCCGTGAGCGTCATGGTCGAAGGGTCGAGGCGCTGTCTGTTGTCACAGAGAGAGGAAGAATGGGAATGAGAAGGCGGAAAAAGCTGCAATGGACGCGCAGACACTCAGACCTCTTCGAGGGGGAGGTGTCACCCATGCAGTGCGTGTTGCAGAGAAGCAGGGGGCGTGACAAGCGGGTATGCGGCTGCGCAATCCGTCGGCTCAGGTGAAGCGACGACTGCGACGCTTCTGTTTGGATCTGGCCGTTGGGAAGAGGAGCTCTTCACATTCAAGATTGAAGTAGTGGAGTCAGTCGGCAAAGTACGAGAATTCTCCGATCAAGTACGAATTCGGCTGAATGCGAATAGTGGTGTGGACTACCTCAACTATACAAATATATGTGGACCACACCATGATTACAGTCCCGTATAGGTTAACTCGGACGGTTCCATTTGTTTACCTCATCATTCTCGGTGCGTGGTGAAAGGCGCAATAGGAATTCGACCGCTGAGCGCTGGCTGACCTGTTGCTTCGAATGGCGCTACACTGGCTGTTAAGCGTCTACAGTGGCAACCGCGCGCGCGTGCACACGGCGCTGCTCATCCTCATGCTGAGTTCCTCGTGGCGGCGACTGCGCCTCTGGCTGCGGCGACTCCACTTCCGCGCGACTGCCGAGACGCCGCGCGTCCACTTCCAGTCGACGCCGGAGAACGATGCGCTGCTGGCGCGATGCATCACCATGAGTGCGTCAACCATTCTGTAAGCTACTACTAGTGATCAATAGGCTAACCGCTTGTGTTGCTGTAGTGACGCGCAAGTACTACCCGGTGTGGTACGTGTTCAACGGCCACCTGCAGACGCTGCAGCTCGCGCGCGAGATGAAGAGCGTGGACCCGCTCGTGGTCTACGAGCGCCAGATCCTCGACATGCCCGACGGCGGCATCATCTCGTTGGATTGGGCGCTTCCTCCTTGCGACGACGGTTCTGTGCCGCGCGTGTCCGACCTCGATCCGACCAAGCGCACGATGCTCATGCTGCCTGGACTCACGGGCGGAAGCAGCGAGTTCTACATCCGCTCGGTGGTCAAGCGCATGGTCGCGCTGGGCTGGCAGGTCGTGGTTATGAACGCGCGAGGCTGCGCCGACACACCGCTCAAGACCACGCAGTTCTTCTGTGTCGCGTACACACAGGACCTGCGCTACGTCGTGCGCCACTTCAAAGATAAGTACAACTTCCTGTCGGATGCGTTTGTGGCCGTGGGCTTCTCACTTGGCTCGAATGTGCTGGTCAAGTACTTGGGTGAAGAGAAAGAGAACGCGAAGGAGCTGCTGCACGCGGGCATCTCCGTGGGCAATCCGTTCGACGTCGTCGAGTGTTCGCGCAACTTGTCATCGTCGTTCTTCTACCGCAACACCTACAACACGACGCTCAACAAGAACCTCCTGGAGCTCTTCTTCCGCAAGAGCAACGCCCATGAAGTTTACAAGAACCACCCGCAGCTGGACCTCGAGTCGCTGCGCAACGCCAAGACGCTGGTCGAGTTCGACGACCGCTTCACGCGCATCGTGTTCAACTACGAGAGCGTGCACGCCTTCTACACGGACGCGTCGTCGTCCACGCGCATCAAGCACGTGCGCGTGCCGCTGCTGTGCGTGAACGCAGAGGACGACCCCATCAGCACGGCGTCCGCGATCCCGTACGACGACGCCAAGCAGAACCCGCACGTGGTGCTGTGCGTGACCAAGAAGGGCGGCCACTTGGGCTTCTACGAAGGCAACTGCAGCGGCGTGGACGACCCGCAGGCCAGCGACAGCGTCGCTGTGAATGGCGCGTCGCCCATGTGGTCCGTCAAGGTCATCGCCGAGTTTGCTGAGAGCGTGCGCGAGCAGCAGCGTCTGCGAAGGGCGGCTCGAAAAGCTCACTCCAGCTAAGTCCGATTGACACATGGCTACAATTGTTAAGTGCGCTAAACGAACTTACGAAGAGCTACGGAACTTGAGGTTGTCGTCAACATTGGCATTCGCGTTCGACTTTCCAGCCTCAGAAATGGACTGGCGGCTCGTGCGCGAGGCGCTGCGCGTGGTGCGGATGGAGGCGCACTTCGCCTACCAGACGTACACGAAGCGCGTGCACGTGGCGCTGGCGCTGCTGGTGCTGAGCGGCGCCTGGCGGCCGTGGCTGCGCAAGTGGCTGCTGCGGCTGCACGCGCATCGCCACGCTCGCGCTCCGCAGCTCGTCTACCAGCCAACGCCGCACAACGAGCGACTGCTGGCGCGGTGCCGCGTGCTGCGCAGCGAGTACCATCCGCCGTGGTATCTCACCAACGGCCACCTGCAGACGTTGTTCCTTGGCGCCGTCATGAAGTCCACGGAGCCGGCGATCGCGTACGAGCGTGAGATCGTGACGATGCCTGACGGAGGCATCGTGTCGCTGGACTGGGCGCTGCCCCGACGCAGCGACGGCTCCGTGCCTTCCATTGCCGACATCGACCCGCATCTTTCCACGATGGTCATTCTACCGGGACTCACGGGCGGCAGCGACGAGTTCTACATCCGCAGCCTCGTGCATGAGATGCTGGTGCTGGGCTGGCAGGTCGTGGTGCTCAACGCGCGCGGCTGTGCCAACACGCCACTCACGACGCCGCAACTCTTCAGCTGTGCATTCACAGGCGACCTGCGCACTGTGCTCGAGCGATTCCGCGATCAGTACGACTTCACCACCAACAGCGCACTCGTGGCCGTGGGCTTCTCCATGGGCTCCAACGTGCTCGTCAAGTACCTGGGCGAATACAAGGAAGACGCACTCGTGACGGCCGCTGCGTCGGTGGGCAACCCCTTCGACATGGTCGTCGCCTCGCAGAACATGAAGAAGTCGCTGTTTTACAGACACACGTACTACAAGGCGCTCACACTCAACCTCAAGGTGCTCTTCTTCCACAAGAGCAACGCCCACGAGGCCTTCCAGGGCCACCCGCACATCGACTTGGAGGCTGTGCGCAACGCCACGGGCATCGACGACTTCGACGAGAAGCTTACGTGCATCGTGTTCGGCTACAAGGACGCGCTGGACTACTACACGGACGGCTCCAGCAGCTCACGCATCCACAGCGTGCGCGTGCCGCTGCTGTGTATCAACGCAGAGGACGACCCCATCAGTCCGCGAGAAGCCATCCCGGACGACGCCATCCGCCAGAACCCGAACGTGATCCTGTGCGTGACCAAGAGCGGCGGCCACTTGGCCTTCTACGAGAGCGACCACCCACACGGCCACAGCGAAGGCGAGCAGCCAACGCACCCGAGCGTCTGGTCCTCACGCGCCGTCGCCGAGTTCGCCGAGAGCTTCCGCGTCGCGCGGGTCTGAAGACTAGAGTCCCCAGCCAGACATGGCTACAGTAGTGTGAGTACAGTATCCCCTCGAATAGAGATCCTTTTACTTAGCTGAGACCTGTTGACGTCGACGAGCGTCCCTCGTCATCTTGACGTCGTTATCATTTCGCACACGTCCTGCATTGCCACATCCGAGTCGTTCCGTGGAGAAGATGAACTGGCCGATCGTGCGAGCGGCGCTGCAGCTGCTGCGCATGGAGGCGCGGCTCTTGCTGGCGCGTCACCGCCGTCGCTTGGCATTGCTGTTGCTGCTGTGGCTGCTGAACAAGGCCTGGAAGCCGCTGTTGCGGCAGTACGCTCGGCGGCTCCACTACGCGCTGGCGGCCGAGACCCCGCGGCTCCAGTTCCAACCAACGCCCGAAAACAAGCGTCTGCTCGCCAATTGCACTGCGCTCAGTAAGTCGGTTCTTCGTTAGACGCGTGTGGCCTTTCTCGTTTTTAACTTCATGTTTGTATGACGGTCTAACCCACCACTGCAGCTGAGGACAAGTACTACCCGCCGTGGAGCCTCTTCAACGGCCACCTGCAGACCGTGCAGCTCTCGCGTGAGCCTCGTGGTGCCTTCCCAGCCTTCTCCTACGAGCGCCAGACCCTCGACATGCCCGACGGCGGCATCCTGTCGCTGGATTGGGCGCTGCCGCCGCGAGCGGACCACTCCATCCCGCGGGTCTCGGACGTGGATCCTTCGCGGCCGACCATGCTCATCCTGCCTGGGCTCACGGGCGGCAGCAGCGAGTTCTACATCCGCTGCGTGGCGCATCTCATGGTGCGTCAGTACGGCTGGCAGGTCGTGGTCGTGAACGCGCGCGGCTGCGAAGGCACGCCGCTCAAGACCGCCAAGCTCTTCTGCTGTGCATACACGGACGACCTGCGCCACGTGCTCGCGCTGTTCCGCGACCAGTACGACTTTGTGAACCACAGCGCACTCGTGGCTGTGGGCTTCTCCATGGGATCCAACGTGCTGGTCAAGTATCTGGGTGAAGAGTGCGAGCAGGCCACGGGTCTGGTCTCAGCGGGCGTATCCGTGGGCAACCCGTTTGATCTCGTGGCGTGTGCCGACCACCTCAAGGCCACGGCGTTCTACCGCAACACGTATGACAAGGCGCTCAACGGCAACCTGCAGGCTCTGTTCTTCCACAAGAGCAACGCCCACGAGGTCTTCCAGAGCGACGCGCGCGTGGACATCGCGTCTGTCGCCGCCGCGCAGACGCTCGAGCAGTTCGACGACCGACTCACGCGCGCCATCTTCGACTACGACAGCGTGAACGCGTACTACTCGGACGCGTCGTCCATCACGTGGCTGCCGCTCGTGCGCGTGCCGCTGCTGTGTCTCAACGCCGAGGACGACCCGATCAGCGTCACGATCCCGTACAAGCAGGCGCTCGCGAACCCACGTGTGATCCTGTGCGTGACCAAGCGCGGCGGCCACTTGGCGTTCTACCAGGACACGGAGGACAAGCTGCGGGGCACCGTCAAGGCCTGGTCGGCCACGGTCATCGCCCAGTTCGCACAGAGCGTCTGGACCAACAGACTTGAGCAGGACGCCGTCTAGAAACCATACAGAATAATAGAGGCAAACCGCTTTGATTAGTTTAGTCAGTTGCTGACGGTCGTCGCGGGGATCTCCACAAAGTTCCACGTATCACTACTGCCGCTGCTGCCGCTCGTGCTGCTACCGTCGCTGGCTGTGGAGTTGGCGTCGGTTGTCGCCATTGTGAGCACGTAGTCCACTGCCACGTCCTGCGTGGGAAGGTCGATGAGTCGCCACTGCGTCGCTTGTGTCGGATCCACGAACTGCGGTCGCCTGCCCAGCCAGTTCGCGTACGTGACCTCCCACTGGACAGTTCTCAAGCCCGTGGCTGGCTCCGCGTCGTCACCCACGAGCCGCACGGCCACGTCGTCGAACTTAAGCAAAGAACGAAGCGTCTCCTCCAGCTTCGTGGCGTTGAAGGAGCTCGTGGCTGTCGCCAGCACAGCGCCTTTGCTGTCGATGAGCTGCAACGGCACGGTCTCCGCTACGAGCCCGGGCTCCGTCTGCGTGAAGATCAGCCGCTGTGTGGCTGGCGGCACGCTCCACTTGCCCACAATATGACGCGTCTCTGGGTTCACAGGCAGCATCACGCCCTGCACGGAGACGCCGCAGTCGTACTTGGCGTAGCACGCGCTGGCGTCCACAAGCTTGCGCCAGGCCTCGTCGTTCACGACGCTTTGCGAGTGACAGGCGTCCACGGCGGCCTGGAACGACAGCGACTCGCCATGGACGCTGCGTTCGAAGAGACCGAGTAGCGCGTCGCCAAGTGGCTTGCCCTGCGGGTCGTCAGGTGACGTGAAGCGTGTGATACAGTCGGTAAACGCCACGCACTGCAAGTCACGCAGGCAGCCGTCCAACGCCCGACGTGGACAGACGGAGGAGCAAAAATCCACGGAGGAAGGGGGTCCTGGGATCGGAGGCAACGCCGTCGCGAAGCCTTCGGTCTCCAGTCGCAGTCGCAGCGTCGGCAGCGCAGTCACGACGGACTGGAAGTCCACGGCTGATGACTCGACCGTCGGCAGAGGACCCACGAGGTCCTGGAAGCGCAGTTCTACGCTCGGGACGGAGGCGTTGAGTCTCACACGCACGCGGCCCAAGTAGCTGGCGTACAGACACTGACGAGCGAGGAAGTCCTCGATCTCCTGAGGCGACTTGAAGGCGCTGGGCGTGAACGAGCACAGCGAAACGCCTGCGAGTTTCAGCGTCAGACTCACAGTCTCCGATAGCAACGAGCCCGTGAGCAGTAAGGCGCCGTCCTCAGATTCCCACAATAGGAGCCGGTCGTCTAGACCAGTGAAGCTGTAGTACGCAGGCGTCCGGAATGTGCATAGTCGCTGGAGTTGGCACCGCACGGCACTCGCTAGCAGCAGCAGCGCGTCCAGGTCTCCAGTGGTGCCAGTGAGACAGCGACGGAAGTGCGACGACACGTCCACGACGCTGTCGCTCGTGAGCGGCTGCTGCTGCAGCAGCGTCGCTGGCGTCTGCGCCGCCTCCATGCCGTCGCGGAAGACGCAGTTGGCGAGCGCCTGACAGGCCGCGTGGACGCCACACCAGTCGTACAGGTTCTGGCAGTGGGCACAGGGCTGCGACGTGTCCTTCTCGCGTCTCTCAGAGACGCGGAGCTCCAGCGACAGCACGATTTCGTTCGTCTGCGGTCGGAAGAGCGAGTCGTAGTGGACCACAATGTTGCTCTTGGACTCGTAGACGGGCACGTCCGAGCCCACGGCGCGTGCGATGCTCGTGACGGTCGTGGCGGCCTGCGACGCGCTGCGGATGTCGGCCGAGATCTCGATCTTGAGCAGCGTCGAGTTGTCGTCCAGACTGCGGAAGTTGAGCGCGAACGCCACGCGTGGCTGCGCTGGCGTCGTCGGTCTCAGCGCCCACACAGACGACGCGTTGCCCGTATGAATCACGGGACTCGACAGCAGAGGCGTCGGCGTCTCGTGGCTGCTGCAAACGGTGGTCGTCGGCCACAGATTCCACGCAGTCGCGTCCAGAGCCTCGATGTTTTCGAGCCAAAAAGACGTCTCCGGCACGGAATTCAGCCATTGCAGCTTGAGGCAAAGCCCTGAACTGGACGTTGCGAGCGTGGGGCAGTCACCACTGGCGTCTGAAGTGGTGGTTGGGTCGAAGCGGAAGCGGTGTCGCTTACGGAGCTGGGCCATGAGCTGGTCGGTGGGCGTCGCTGGGATCACGACGGTGCCTGGAAGCGGCTCTGGCACTGGCGCCGTGGGATTTCCCACCGGAAACACGTCGACGCTGAGCGAGCTGAATACAAACGGCAGTGTGAGAAGCGCAGTCGGGTCTGGAAGCGGCTCGTCCGCCGCGAAGTCCAGGAACATGGCGGGGTGCTGCTCCAGAGACTGTCTGTCTGTCACCATCCGCGTGGGGTCTCCGTAGATGAGTAAGTTGGCCAGACGCTGCCTGTTGTCCATGGTGGCGGCAGTGTTGTTGTTGTTCAGGACCACGAAGAAGCTCTGCGTGAGCAGGAGCACGGAGGCCGCAGGGACCTGCGGCGGACCAGTGGCGCGGACCTGCATGATGGACGCGAGCGAGAGGAAGCGCTGGATGCCGCGACGCGTCTGGAAAAGCAGCGACTGCGTGAGGTTTGAAGGCGACGGCAAGTTACGGAAGCTCATGTCGACTTGGAGAAACGCGGAGCCGTTGGAGGGATTAGGCACGGACTGAAGAGCGGACAGCGGAGTGGCGGAGACGTCAGTCGAAGAGACGACTCGCAGCGTGAGTCCGGAGGGCGCGACGGCAACGAGCGACTGGCTGAGCGCTTGTTGCAGCGCTGCTAGGTCGATAGCTAGTGCAGGCAGAGCAGTAGTGGAGTTGAGAGGGTTGCTGCCGATGAGGTAGAGCAGGTCGAAGGCCACAGTCGCGGAGGTAGTCGAGTTGGTCAGTCGCAAGTCGACGCTTTGGACGGACGAAGTCGAAGGAAAGTACGACGGAAGCTGTGACGTGAGAGCGGCTTCCACCATGGCGACTTGGTAGATGTCTGCGTTGGGCACCTGCACGCCCAGAAACCCATTGCCGGAGCCCGTCACGGAAGCTGTTGGCGCTGTCGTCGTGTCCTGCGCACTAATGCCCATGCAGAAGACGCAGAGCAAGAGACTCATACAATGGACGAAGAGCGCCATGGGCTTCACGCGTGCAGCGCGCTTGATCTCCATCGTCATGAAGGTCGTATGACGGAACGATTTGGCGACTGAGCCGGAGGGACGGACAGCGCCATCGCCAAGCGTCGCCTGTTTCCATCGAAAGAGATCCACGGAGGAGTGATGGTCACGTGCTTTCTAGCGTTTGACTTGAAGTCAGTATGGATTCTATTCGTTAACTTAATTGGATCTTGCCCTCTTCGTGAAGGATCTAGCCGAGCATAGGCATCGGCGTGTTGACCGTCACGAAGCCGTTGCTGTCGTCGAAGTTGTTGTCGTCGAACGGATCGATCTCGATCGTGAGCATGTCGTGCTCTGGACCCACGCCCAGGCGGCGCGTGCTGCTGCTCGTGCTCACGCTGCTGCTGTCGTCGCTGCTGCGGCGGCCGAGGTGTTCGCGCACCGAGTGCGGGTCCAGATGCGCCGGCAGTGCGGTCGTGAGATCGGCGAAAGTCAGGCGAGTGGATCCGAACGACGACCGCGTCGACTCGCCCTCTCGCTGTCGCGATGTGCGTCGCGGACGCACGTACTGCAGCGTCTCCTCCTGCTGCTGCTGAGCTCTGGAAAGTGACGAGCGCCGAATCACGAACGGTGGCGTTGACGGCGCAGAGGACGCGCGACGCAACGCACCCACGTACGTCGAACGTCCGGACGCCTCCCTCGCGGACAGCGACGCCTCTCGGCGGCGGAACGACGCTGACATAGACTGGCGACTGCTGTGGCTGTGGCTGTGGCCGGAATTGTGCTGCTGGCGCGAGAGCGACGAACCTCTCGAGTTGCGACTAGCACTGGCGCGGCCGCTGGACAGCGTGCGTTGGCTGCTAAAGCGAACGGACGAGTGGCGGCCGCTGGACGACGTGCGAGAGATCGATGAGCCGATGAATGTTGACGTGTCGCTGTTCGCCGACGTGGACGGCGGCACGCGCATGGCCATGGAGAAGGTCTGGTTCTGGTCCTCGAGGTCGTCGGTGGTCTGCGTCTCTTGGTCGTCTTGGATGCTCGTGTCTTTGGAGTGGTACGTTGATCGCACGCCCAGTGGCGGGTGCGAGTACTTCTCGCTGCTGTCGCGTAGCTCGAAGGGCGTGCCGGGCGTCGTGGCCGAGCCCATTTCGTTGGTGATGACGCTGTCGACGTCCTCCAGGCCGCGCGTCTCGTATCCGACGAGCCAAACGACGAACGAGATGATGATGAAGCTGCCTGCGACGCCCCAGAGCACGAAGTGCACGCTGCCAGTTGAGAGGATTCCTTCCGACCACGCGATCCACTGGCCGAGTGCCGCGCCGACGCAGCTCGCGAAGAACGTGAGCCCCATGCCCGTGGCGCGGATGAGCACGCCGTAGCACTCGAGCCCCCACACAGAGGCCGTGCTCATGGCGAAGACGCCCGCGAGAGCGAGCAGCGAGCAGGCGGCGGTGAGGAACACGAGTCCGTCGAGGTCCATGAAGATCTGCATGCCGAGCATGGTCGTGGCGAGCGAGGCCACGAGCAGACTGAACAGGAACATGGGCACGCGGCCGCAGCTGTCGATGAGCAGCGCAGCCAGCAGCAGCCCCACGAAGGCCGCGATGGACACGCTCGTGGGCACGAGTAGCAGCGACGACGAGGACATTGGGTGGCGAGATGACACGCCGAAGCGCGCGGCGGCGGCCACTGTGAGACTGAGGCCGAGGGCGAGGCAGAGCCACAGCAGCGCCAGGCCCAGCGACCGCAGCGCGTACGGATGGCAGAACAACACGCGCTTCCAGCGTTTGCCCAGCGACGCGCGAACGGAGACCATGCCCGGCGTGAGTGCGGCCGACGTGCGGTGCCGTCGCAACTGGGACTGCGACTGGCTCAGCGGCGGCGTGTGTGGCGCATGTGAAGCCGTCTGCGAGAAGCGCAGAGACCGCTGACGGCCACTGGCGCCCACGCGCGACTGGCGCAAGGCCGACTGGCGCGACGCTGAGACCGTGGCGGTGGACGAGCGGCGGTTGTGGTGCTGGTGCTGCGCCGGCGGCTCGTACAGACTGGACGGCATGGTTATGCGCGCGTTGCGGTTGATACCGTGGGCGGCTTCGACGGCCTCGACCAGCTCCATGGCGGCGTCCACGCGGCCGATGGCGGCCAGAAACCGCGGCGAGTCGTCCAGAAACAGCGCGAGCAGCAGCAGATACAGCGCGCCGGCGCCGCCCAGTACGGCGGACGTGAAGAGCTGCCAGTTGAGCAGCTTCACGAGCCGCGACGCGCTGTGGACGGCGGCCAGTGCGCCCAGCGGCGCGAACGCCATGCCCACGACCACGATGAGTCCGCGTCGGCGCTGGGCCACGAACTCGGAGAGCACGATGGACAGCAGCGCGAGCTGCGCGCCCAGGCCGAGCCCGCTGAGCGCGCGGCCGGCCAGCAGCGTCTCGTGCGTCCACGCGAAGCCCGACGCCGTCTGGAAGAGCACCCACCACGCCGTGGCCAGCAGCAAAACCCGGCGGCGGCCGAAGTGGTCGGCCAGCGAGCCGCCCAGCAGCCCGCCCAGCGCCGAGCCCGTGGCCAGCGCCGCCAGCTCGTGGCCGCGCTGCGTGTTGCGCGACGAGGCCGTCGCGTGGAGAAGCACGGCAGAGGGCGACGCAGGCAGCACGATGGCGGTGGACAGCACGGCGAAGGCCGCGAGGAACCAGCCGAGGCCCAGCAGACACGCGAAGCGGAAGTAGAAGGCGCTGAGGCCTATCAGCAGCGACCGCCGCCGCCTGCGTCTGCGCGTGGTGATGGTGTTGGTGCGATGCCGCTGCTGGGAGGTTGGCTGTGGCTGTGAATGGGACTGCGGGTGCGCGGCCGAGGCGCTGCTGCTGTAGTCGTTGGAGGAAGAAGAAGAACTCGAGTCGGCGGCAGGCACGGGGGGCGTGACGACGCGCGAGAAGTAGAGGATGGCGTGCTCGTCGTCGGCGGCTAGTGCGTCCAGGCGCTGGCTCACGTGGAACAGCGCGTCGTCCACGACGGCGGCGGACGAGCGCTGCGAGGAGAGGCTGGCGCGGCGCGGCATGGCGAGTGATGATGCGGACACGGAGACGGAACGGAGACGGAGGACGCACGCACACGAGGATACAGAGGAAGGATCAAGCGACTGTGGTGCTTGGAGATGCCGCCGAGACGATGGGGACGATGGGGACGCTTCGTGGAAGGACGGTAAACTACCGTAAAGTTGGCGGAAACCCCAACAACTCGAGCGCCAACAACTGCAAATCGCCAACAAGTGCAGCTCGCCGACGAGTCCCTTTTGCAGGAGAGAGCGAAGGAGGAGAGGACGTTGATGGAGGAGCAGATGTTGATAAGCACCGCCGTGATCCGAGTGAGCGAGGAGAGGAGAGGAGCGGAGGGGACGAAGGAATTGCACCCTGTCTGCTCTGCTCTCTTTTATGTGGGGGAGTTCACAGCGGAGCGGAGGTCACCCAGGCTCAGGTGCGATGGGATATGGATGGGACGGGAGTGTCCGCTGGATTCCCCACGTGGTGGCGGGACGCCCCAGAGAATTGAGCCATCTGGAGTCAAGAACAACGCCGGGTCGTCCGCTCGTGTCAAAGCCCATCCTCATCCCTGAAAGCGTACCCAAAACAACTTGAAGTCAACATACCAATATTGATCTGCTAATCTAGCAGGTAGAACATGATGGCTTGGAGGCCTAAAATAAAAAATAGAAGAATAGCGTCGGCAAAGTGGCAGCTCGAAAACGAAGCGGTCATCAAGATGACCTGTCTGCTCGTGCACTGTACTGTAGTTCGGTCGCTGGTGGCGTGGGTCGGCCCAGACTGGCTGATTGATGCAACTTGCACTTGGCAAGAGAGTGTAAAGACGGATAAGCAGGCCCTACGGAAGCAATTGCTTCGCCAACTTCCCTCCGGCACATGGAGTCCTTGATGCACTGCTTCGACTCCCTGAGCAGATTCAGATTGGTTAGGCCAGGATACAGAATGGCGGATCTTCCATCAATTTCTCTACTGCACGGCGGGCCGTAGTACAGTGCAGTACTGTATCAGAGGGAAAGCCGATGTTGCTGAAAGCAGGACTTCGTCGACGAAGACCAATTCGAAATCCGAAGGCAGCCTCATCCTTTCAGCCGGTGTTGATGTTCCGTGCACTGGACTGTTCGTGCTGAGTGTTGAATCAGCCATCCATGATGCAGACTGCATCGGAGCAATGGTGGATGGCTGATTGAACACACCAGCGGCGGAGTCTGCCGCTGATTGAACACGGACTCCAGATGACACCATCATGGATGAACCCACCGTTCTACGGTGGTTGCGAATCGTTCCTTGCACGATTCGAGTGTTGCGCAACTTGCGCCTCAATTGGGCCAAACATCAGTGGTGTGGTCAGTGCGGTAGATCCGTCGAGAATCTCGACTCGAGATGGATTTGGTCCCACTGTCAGCAATGATGTTGCTGTGGGTTCAGCAGACTCGGTGCAACGACGATTGATGAACGTCCCCACCCACCGAAGTAACTTGGGCGGATACCAAAACAATCACATCAATCAGATCAATCGACACACAGCTTGCTGAACTTGAATTGTAGTTGATTGATGCAATCCAGCTTAGTTCAGTATAAGAGCAGTCGTCTCAAAAGCGACGTCGAAGCAAAACCGAAAGATAGGACGCTGCACGACTTCGCATGACTCGCCACACGCAACAACGCGCTACGCTTAGAAGCACTTGCGGTGGACGATCGATGGTCCAGACTCGTCGTACTCGGCCTTCGAGATCCACATCTGCTGGAACGTCGACAGCGACGACAGGATCGAACCACCGATCCACACCGAGTACTTGCGCTCTGGTGGAGCAA
>JAADWY010000561.1:0-21360 GCA_023336355.1 Pythium dissotocum
AATTCCTCTTTTAACTCGGCAACCTCCCGAGCATGCTGCACCGCGAGATCTTGCGCTTCGTTTAAATGCTGGTTGCTTTTCCAGCGTAGATTGTTGATCGCCTGCTCTGCGTCGTGGAGCTGTTGCTCCAGCTCGGCGTTCTTGCGCTTCTTCGCCTGCATTTCGTCCATCATGTCGGTGATGCTTTCCAGCACTTTCCGGTCTTGATCACAGAGATCGTCGTCGTCATGAGGAGAATGGCCGTCGTCACCACTACCACCGCGCAGTTTATCCCAAATCAAAGTCTGGAAGCGCGTGATTCGAGCCGCAGACCGCTCTAAAATGGCGTTTTGCTGGGCACTGGACGTCGAAATCACTTCGGACCGGATTTTCCTAAGTCAGTTCCATCAAAACACACTCAGTATCGCTTTCCTGGACCAAAAAAACAATCCAATTCGTACGTACTCTGTGAGCTGAGCGATGTCGTCTTGGAAGAGTTCGCGTAAAAGCTTGTCCTTTTCGTACAAGCTGATTTGGCTCGTAATGGCGATCAGCGTGTCGGCTGTGATGTGGGCCTTTAGCGAGTCGATCACACCCAGCACCACTTTCTGCTTCTCGTTTTCGTCCATGTACTGGAAGTTCTGCAGCACGCCCTGCAGCTTCTCGTTGAGCTCTTCGTTAGCCGTATTTCGGTGAGTGATTTTATCGAGCGCCTTGATCTTGTATCGCATCTCGAGGTCTTTGATTTTCGCTTGATTCATCTGATCTTCTTTGGCTCGCTCCGTGTTCTTTGAGACCTGGTTTTTCAGATCTAATCATGATTTATGTCAGCACTTTGTTAAGATCACGAGCAGTTCCCACGTTTCGCTTCCTTACCATGTTCCATATCGTCGCGCTGCTGCTGTAGGACGCGCTGGTGATCGTAATACGTGAGTTGGTTCGCATAGAATTCCAGCACCTCCATCTCGTCGCCCTCGTCACTCCAGTTCGCCCCTGGCAATCGCGTCTCTGCTAGCGGAACGAAAATGGCGACTCCAAGATCACTACAGATACGCCGTAGGATGCCCTCGTGGCGTGCAAACACACTCGACGCCTGGCACAAACAGTGGAACGCGATGGCCGTCTGCAGTCGATTCGGCGTCTTCTTGCCCTGCAAAAGCACGTCGCTCTCGCGGAAAAGCATCTCTGCGTACAGGAAATACGACGAATACTGGCGCGTCTCGCGCTTCAGGCTGTGCAGCCACGCACTGATCTTCTGGACGTCTGGTGCCGTCAAAATGGCCTTGCGTGGGGTACCTCGTGGTGACAAGTGTTGCATTGTCTGCAAGGAAAACACGGTCTCAGGTGGCACGTCGCCCACAGGAGAGTGTGGTCGTAGCACTTGTAGCGGCCGCATCTTGCTCGGGGAATGTCGTGGTCCTCTGCTCGCTGCGAGCGTAGACGGTGGTCCGGTCGGAGAGGTCGGCTGGACGGCTATGGCCGGACGTGGGGACGCAAGGCTCGTCTCCGTGTCGTAGTATGACACTGAGGTCTGTGCCAGTGTCCGTGATAGAGCGGATCGTGCATTGGGGCTGGCGTTGTTGTTTCCGAACTGCATGCTGAGGCTGTAGGCACCACCGCGAGCGTCGGCGACGTGGCAGCCGAAAATGTCTCGGTCGTCAAAGGCGTCGCCATGGATCCCATCGGGGTCTAGATGACGAGGCGAGGTCGGTGGGGACAGCAGCAGTTGTCGATATGATGGAGCTACATGGCGACGCTCTGTGCTTGGCGACATACGTGGTGTAGTACGCGCATCACCATTGGATTCGGAGAAGCTCCGCATTGTAATAGCTGTTGAGCTCTTCAATGTGAAGAGCTCTTTGTCGGTCAAAGGTCACCACAACATTCTCTGATTGGCTGAAAATCAAATACCTATGAAAACAAATATAGATGATATAGGTTATTTCAGTGAGGACCCAGCAGCCTGTATATTATTATACCGAAACGACGCAGCGCCTGCTACGTCGCATGTTCGCGCCGTCCGAAGAAGCGCCGAAGCTTGGGTATCATTGGCCACTGACTGCGTGCGATGCTGCACACAAGGCTGTCTGAACGCATTTGATGTGCTGCCATGTTGAAGAAGCTAGCAGTGGCAAATGAGATCGCGCGAACTGGACTTGTCGTCACGGTCGCCGCACTTTCTTCTGGTTCGCCCCACCACCACCGTTGGACTGTGGACAAGAAGACAGCACCACGGGGCTGACAACGTGTCGGTGTGATTCACAGTCAACACATCGGCAAGCTTGTCCGATCCACATTTTCCTTTTCATTTTGGATTTTCTCCTCCACCTCACCAGCGACTCGGCCTCCAACACCTCACGACGAATGGTGCACTACTGGTCGGGTTACACAGCGGCCGCCGTGCTGGTAATGTCAGTGGTGGCAGTGAAGACCCACGCGGCTAACGTGGTGTTCAAGAACCAGTGCGAATACGCGATCGATGTCTACGATAACTCGAATATCTGCACCGTCAGCCCTGGCTCGCGCGCGTCACCGATTTTTGGATGCGGACGTGAGATCCCGGGCACGACGATGTACAGGCACAAGGAAAGCCCCGAAGCAACTCGTGAGTATGACCACTTAGCTATTCGCTTGGTGCAAGTGTGGAGACTAATCTTCTCTGTATTGTCGATTGCAGTGGCGGAATTCGCCTACGGAAGTGGCAAGGCCTGGTACGACATCAGCATCATCCCTCCAGGCCCAGACAACTGCGGAAGCCTCAGTGACTGCCAGCAGCACACAGGCAAGACCGGCTTTAACGTTCCCGTCATGATCTTGCCGACGAAGTACCTGAATGTTGCCGAGTTCCGCTGCCGTCGTATCATGTGCCACTACGATGGCTGCCCAGACGCGTTCCACTTCCCAAAGGACAACGACAAAGTGTACAACTGCCCTCAAGACGAGCAGTTCCAGGTGATCTACTGCCCGTAGCTCGACCCCACACGCATGTCGAGAAGAGATAGAACGTAAGATAGTATCGTAGGTAGACAGTTTTCCTTTTTTGAATCGAAAAAGAGCTTTTGTTTTTGAGAAAGCCTCCATAATTTAGTATGTACTCGGTGGCTCTCAACGTCCTAAAAACGCATCCATCGGACCTTGGCGAGGCTTTTTCACCTTCGGAGCAGCATTTCCACCGGATGAAGTCGTTAAATTGCTTTGTGGCACCGGCGCAAACGCCTCTGACAGCTTCAGCGCGTAGTGATAGTCAGCGTGCTCGCGCTTCGTTTCGTACACAAACTTGTCGCACGCATCGCAGAAGAATGGGCCGTTGTCGGGTTCTTCTTGTGCCGAAACGATCGCTTCTTCACGATTTTCCTCTGAAACAGGCGCATCTGCGGGTGTATCGCTGCTGAAGAACGACGAGATCTTCCGTTTTCCTGTAACGGCAGGAGCAGCAACCGCGATGGGCTGATCGTTGGCGAACGCTGGATGTTCCTCGAGAGGCGCTTCACTTTTGGCGAAAAATGTCGAGATGCTCGCCCCACGACTGCTCACCGACATGAAGTCCTTGATGTGGATGGAGAGACTCGCACACGGAAACATGGAGCTCAGGTCGTGCTGAAGCGCGGCCATGGCTGCCTTGGTGATCGACTCGATCGTGGCGTCCAGCGAAATAGGAAGGTTGCGCGACTTGGGTTTAGTTCCCACTCGTGTAAAGCTGATGCAAACTTGCGACGGGAAGCGTTTGTTCTCTTGTTGCTCCTCTTGGCACCGCTCCAGTACTTCTTCCGCCAAGATCGGCACCCAGTACTTGAGCTGCTCGACGTGCTGCAGTCGAGACTTTTCGTCGTATTGTTTAGCGGCCATGAAGCTCTTGATCTCCGTCTTCGCTGGATTCACAGGCTCGTTGCCGTCATCACCGTCACACACACCGCTCACGTACGCAGCCGTTTCCCGACCGAGATGTGCGACGATGTCTTCCATACTGCACGCCTCAACGAAGGCACTCACTGTGAGTGTGGGCTTCACACCGACTTCGTTTGGATCGGCGACTTTGCCCCAGGAATCCATGGTCAGAACGTTCACGTCTTCACCCTTGAGCTTGTAGTAGAGACCCATGAGATCGCGACCGAGCTTTCCACCAAGGCCACGGATCTTCCGCAGTGGGAAATGCTGCATCAGTCGTCCAAAAAAGCGCGGCGCCAGTATCTACACATCAACCATTGCTAAAATGAGTGAACATGGATCAACAGGAAACGCAAACATCAATCAGAGACGCACCGCTTGCCCATCGGGTTTGTTTAGTGGTGATGCGAGCTTGGCGGCGAGTTTGTTGGTGGCGATACCCACTGAGCACGTGTACCCCAACTCATCGAGGATCGTCTTGCGGATCTCTCTTGTGATACTAGCTCCCACACAGAGCCAACGCTCTTCATCTGTCAGCGGGAACGCGTCAAATGGCTCCAGCTCGATCTCTTTCCCAGTGCCTTCCAGTGTCGAGATCCCCACGACCTTGGTATCACTGTTCATAGCATCGGAGCAGAAATCCGACGAAATGACGTCCTGAAAGCCAGCATGCCACACAATAATTAGTATATCGCAAGCCGTTTTGATGTTAAAATGGACGCACCATTTTCTCGATCCGCTGACGCCCGAGGTCAGTGACGTCCAAGTACGCTTCATCAATGCCCGCGCGTTCGCACACGGCGCCTGCGCGGTTGAGGATCTCGTAGATCTCCTTGCTGGCGACGCGGTAGCGTCTCAGAATGGCTTTCTGGTGTGTGCGATCGTACGCGCTGTTGGGCTTCCGGTTCTCGCCGAGGAGCTCCACGTGCGGCTACAACATCAAGCATGAACATCAATCAAAACCAAGAACATCAATCATTCATCGAAACCAGCGACGCACCACATGCAGACTCGGGCATTTCTTCTTGGCCTCTGTGACGTTGTCGCCTACGAACAATAACAACGCGCTTTCAGTGAGAGGCCGCGCCAACAGAATTCGTCTGATTGATGAACATCAATCGAACGCACCGCGCGTGATGCCAAACTTGCGGGCTACGTAGTTGATAGCGAGTAGACTTCCCCACTGCTGCACGGCCAAGGGCTCCTCCCGTGGGATGTTGAGTCGCCGCTGCTCCACTTGCGCGTAGAAGCAGTCGAGGTCGAGGTGCACGATCACGCGTATTCCGCCGCTGGCTTTGGCGGCAGCCATGTTGCCGAATGGCTCAAGTTGCCGCGCAAAACAGCACGAAATGTGGGCCACGTTGGTCCAGATGATTGAGTGGCGCGCTCCAGATTCGTGTTTGATAGTTGAATCTTGCAGAATCAGTTTGCAAACCCAGTTGATTCTGCATAATCAGTTTGATGTTGATTTATCGGCATCCAAGCATTGTGAGTTTTCATAAAAAAGCCGATATGGAGGTATCGAGGTGTTCAACTTGAACATCTCACGGGGGAACGTCTTGTGCCTGTAGAGTGCCACACGTATCCTGCACAAAGAGGTCAAGCGTGTGGCTTGCAATAAGCAAATACAGACAAGCATGCAGTTACGAACGATGAAGACGTGCGCTTGATGAGTCGCGAAGCGAAAACGTAGCGTGGATCCAACGACGATGGATCGATGGATCGATTGATACGTGAGGCCTGTGGTCAATGCGACATGCCCTTTGTTGTGGCCTCAGCAGCTTTTAAGCGAATGTGGCCATTGGCTGCCCTCTTGACTGGCGAGGGAATGGATGAAGCGTCCGCTGCCGAGTCGAAGCTGAATGACTCTTTGGTGTGAAGCGCACGAGTGTGAGTGCCAAGTTTGAGGTGAGGATACACGATGGGATCTACTGTACAGTAGATTCTACAGTACTGTACGAGGTGGCCCCATCAAGATCCAGGGATGAATGACGCGTACACTGAGCAGGAAAGCGTTCCAAGTCCAGTGCAAAGTGGATTGATCGAACAGAGTGATTCCTAAAGCTAGGCAACGGTTGCACTGCTTTCCAACTACACTAACAGTAAACGGAGTATCCGTTTGTATCCTGCTGAGTCGTCCATTCGGAAGTCTTCCGCGGAATCCGCCGGAAGATCGCCACGCCCATTTCTGATGCACTTCCCGTTGGAATCTGACAAACCTGTCCCATTGACATCATTGGCGTCGGAAAGCATCAAGACAACATCAGCCTTTCGCTGGCTCAAGATCTGCCTCGTGCACAAACATGCACCGCGCATGGCTGGCATTACGCCTGCCTGTATTGGTGGCGGCAGCACACATTTGGCACTCCGCTTCCTCTGCGACGCGCCGTTGCCTTGCCATCACGCATTCCGTTCATTCCATTCGGATTGGATGATGGAGTTGCCCTGACGCCACCTCCATCACTCAGCTCACCTCTGATTGGCTGTTCGGCATATCAGTTTCGATTTTCAACCAATCGTAAGCTATTAGCGAGAATGTGTCTGCCTCAGATGGAAACGATCAGCCCAAATGGGCGTCAACATGGAACATGGAAGCCACATCCCATCCCTGTGCCTCTTTCTCTCTCTATCTATCTGTCCACGTCAAATACACTCGCACGCAACGCTACACGCTACGCCTGGTGTTTCGCTAGCACCACTCCTGAATTTGCCGTCTCCTCACGCCGGCCGCGTTCTTCCTCGACCACCACAAGTGCAGTTTCCAGGAATCCACAGGCAGCATGAAGACGACTGCTGTGTCGCTGCTGCTAGCGGCGGCGCTGATGCCTCTGGTGACTAGCGCGACGCCCATGCACGAGTCTCGTCGCCTCGTCAACACCACGGTGCCGTGGACGCTCGCCAACAACCTGACGGCGTACAATGAGCTGCTCAAGATGACCACCAAGTGCAAGTACTCGGGCAAGAACGAATGTATCGAGAACCCACAGAATGTGCCGCAGCTCGGAGAGTACAAGCGTGGCCCAGGCCAGTGCGTCGCCTTCGACTCGGCGTACGTGAACATCACGCTGTCTGTGGCTGCCATCCCGAACCGGTACTTGCCCATCAATGTCAAGGACGCTCACGCGCAGGGCTTCACCAACAAGTTCTCCGAGTGGTCGGACACGAACCAGGCGCAGTTCAAGGTCGACTGTCCGATCCTGTACAACGACACCATCGCCAAGGGAGAAGACTACCTGTGCTGCACGGAGAGCCAGTACGGCGGCCTCCAGACCCAGGTCCGCATGATCCCAGGCCAGTGCACTGCCTGTAAGGAGAACCTGCGCAGTGTGTGGTGCCAGATGACCTGTAGCCCGAACAACAGCGAGTTCATCGAGCCAGTGTCCGTTCGTCTCATGGACGGTGACAGCACACACTCGAAGGACATCTACCCGGCGTTCGAAGAGCTCAACTACTTCGTGGGTCATGACTGGATCCGCGACATCTACGATTTCTGTGTGAAGGACAGTTCGTTCGCGCTGCTCTGTAGTCCGCTGCAGAACTGTACCGATGGTTACGGCCTCATGAACTTCATGGGTGAATACAAGTTCAACAGCCTGGGCTCGCCACTGCAGATCAACGTCAAGACCATGGACCAGTATTCGGACGCCGTGCAGAAGGAGAAGTTCTGCTCGTGTACTTCCAGCACGACCGACTGCTACACGCCTGCGAACGCGCGTCTTGAGAACTGCTATGGGGTCTGTGGCTCGGTGTGTGGCGTCACGGCCGACGATAAGCGTACATACACGGAGGCGTGTTACGGTGCCAACACTACGTCGGCTGCCTCGGGTGATAGCGTCACGGGTATGGACCCCAAGTGGGACGAGTTCATGGCGCACATGGAAGAAGGTCTCGTGCGTAAGGACTTCACGGCGCTGAACTACTTCCTCGTGATCTTCGGCGTCGTCGCTGCCATCGCGCTCATCGCCGCCTTCGTGTTCGTGTCGCGTGTTCGAAGCAAGTATGGTGCCCCAACGCCTGCCCACGTGCACAACCCAGCCGCTGGTGGTGCGTTCGACGAGCGCCGCCTGAGTCTCGTGGACGACTGGGTCTCAGATATCCTCAAGCGCTGGGGGCTGTTCCTCGGCCAGGGCAAGCGTCCGTACATTGTGTCCGGTATCATGCTCGTGATTATCATCGGATGCTCGATCGGTCTGTCGAAGATCGAAGTGGAAACCACGCCAGTCAAGCTCTGGGTCTCGACGAGCAGTCGTCCATACAAGGAGCGAGCTCGCTACGGAGAGATCTTCACGCCGTTCTACCGCAATGAACAAGTCGTGATGATCCCCAAGGACGGTGGGAACATTGCTCGTGCCGAGTACTTGCGCGATGCTATTCGCGTCCAGGAGAACGTTGCCAACTCGTTCCACGGACCAGCAAACGCGTCCTACCCTGAACGTGTCCGCCTGCAAGATGTCTGCTGGAAGGCGACGGGCACCGAGTGTACTGTCAACTCGATCACGCAGTACTTCCAGAACCGTCTCGACCACTTCGACTTCTACCAGAAGTACGGCCTCGCTGAGAGCCACTACGACAATTGTCTGTACTCTCCATCCAACCAGGACGTGCAGACCTGTAACTCGCTACGTGCGAAGCTGACGACCGGCGACTCGATCCCAGCGAGTATGAGCGACTGTCCTTGTCTGTCGGCTTTCGGTTCGCCGATGAACTTGTACAACACGTACCTCGGTGGCTTCCCGAACGGTGCTGAAAAGGACACGAAGCTGTACTTGCAGTCCAAGGCTCTTGTCGTGACGGCGCTGGTGTACAACTACTACGAGGATGAGAAGAACGACCCTGCCATCGACTGGGAGCACGCCTTCATCGCGTACATGAAGCAGGAGGCGCCAGAAAACACCTTGTTCGACCTCTACTTCTACGCTGAGATCTCCGTGCAAGACGAGATCGAGCGTGAGTCGACTGGTGACATGCTCCCCGCGATCCTCAGTTACACGCTGATGATCGTGTACGTCTCTATCGGTATCAACCGTTGGAAGCTCGACCGATCTTTCTTCCAGACGTCGAAGATCTCTGTGGGTTTCCTCGGCATCATCTGCATCATCTTCGCTGTGGCGACCACCATCGGCTTCTTCACGTGGTGCGGAGTCAAGCTCCAGCTTGTCATCATGGAGGTCGTGCCGTTCTTGACCCTGGCGATCGGTGTCGACAACATCTTCTTGTTGGTACACGCCGTGGAGGACAAGCACGCGATGCTTCGTCGTGACCAACCAGAACTGTTTGAGGGCCTGGCCGGTAACCAGCAGGCCATCGAACGCACTGCTGCCATCTTGGTGTCGGAGGGCGTCTCGTACATCGGCCCGAGTATCTTCATGGCATCGTGCGCTGAGTCGATCGCGTTCGCGTTCGGCTGTATCTCGCCGATGCCTGCTGTGCTCTGGTTTGCGGCGTTCGCTGCTGTCGCGGTTGCTGTGAACTTCATTCTGCAGATGACGCTGCTGCTGACCATCATCACGCTGGATAAGCGTCGTGAACTGTCTGGCAAGTACGACATTGCGTGTTGCGTGACTGGCTCGCAGCCTGTGACTGCTGATGTGGAGCCCCTCGTGACCACGGACCCGAAGACTCCTGATGAAAGCGCGTCGGGTGTCTCGCCATCGAGTGGTGGCCGTGCGCACTTTTTCGACCACATCATCGACGCGTACGCCAACTTTTTGGCGATTCCGTTCGTCAAGCTCGTGGTGCTGCTCGCATTCTTGGCTCTGACGCTGGCGTCGATTGCGTCGATCGAGAACATCGAGCACGGTCTGCCACAGGCCGAGTCGATGCCGTCGGATTCGTACTTGATCTCGTACTTCGACAAGGTCGACGAGTACTTGGCGACCGGTCCTCCAACGTACTACATTGTCGAAGGTGGCCACGGCCGCAACCCAGAGAACTTCAACCTGAACGATCAGAGTGTGGAGGCCAAGTTCTGCCAGTCCAAGGATTTCTGCGAAGAATTCTCGCTGCCAAAGATCATGGAAGCACTGTCGAATGACATGGACGGAAACATCACGCACGTCGCGGCGGGTGTGACCTACTCGTGGATGGACGACTTCTGGAGCTTCATCAACCCAGACTCGGAGTGCTGCCGCGTGGACGCGACGTCGCACGCGTACTTGCCAATCGACTCGGACAACGCGACGTACTCTGCGCTCCGTAAGCAGAACCCGACGTGTATGGATGTGTCCACGAGCGCGCCTCCAGTGCCAGAGAACATGTACATGTCGCTCTTCAGCATGTTCTCAACTGCTCCCGCTGGCTCGCTGTGCTCGTACGGTGGTGCCTCGATCTACCGTGGCCAGTTCAGTATTGACGACAAGCCAACGCCAGTGCTTACCACGAATAGCGAACAGGTCGTGCTCAACAGCACTGGCTTCGGCAAGAACATCTCGGCGTTCTCGTACATGCTCCAGTCACGAGCCAACCCGACGCAGCAGGCGTACATCGACTTGTACTCGCAGAGCCGTCGCGCGGCGGCGTGGATCAGCGAGAAGACGGGTATCGATGTGTGGGTGTACTCGTTCTTCTACGTGTTCTTCGACCAATACCTGACGGTTGTCGAGGACACATACAAGCTTGTGGGTCTTGCGTTGGCCGCGATCTTCCTGATCATCGCTGCCTACTTCGGCAGCTTCTTCTACCCGCTGCTGGTCGCACTTGCGGCGACGAACATCGTGATCCAAGTCATGGGCCTCATGAAGCCGCTGGGCATCATGCTCAACGGTCTGTCGATGGTCAACTTGATCATTGCCGCTGGTATTTCGGTCGAGTTCTGTGGCCACTTCGTTCGCATGTTCGCCAAGGCGAGCGGCACTGGCGACCAGCGTGCGAAGACGGCGCTGCGCAAGGTGCTGACGTCGGTGCTGTTCGGTATTACGATCACCAAGGTCGTGGGTCTGAGCATGCTCACACTGGCGGACTCGCGTGTGTTCCAGAAGTACTACTTCCGCATGTACATGACGGTTGTGGTGTACGGTGTGCTGAACGGCATGCTGTTGCTTCCTGTCGTCTTGAGCGTGTGTGTCGACGTGCGGGACTTCTTCTTGCACCGTAAGAACGCGAAGGGCCAGCCAGGCTCGGCTGTGATCGATGCGACGGAGAGCCCGCTGTACCGTGGCGTGGAGACGGCGAAGCCGTCGCCTGTGTCGAACGGCACGGGCAACAGTGACTAGTTGCCATCCACCACTAGTCCAAGTCTCTGTTCTCCTAACAACTTAATGCATGTACTATTTGAATTTGAACCTGGTGAGAATTGCATTTTGATGACTGTCGGAATATGAAATGGACGAACGTGTTACAGAGCTGCTGCTCATGCGGGTTCGTTGTCATTTCGCTTCTCAGGACTCGTCTGCATTGCCGTGTTCGCGATTGACTGTCGCGGTTGAAAGAGGACCGATACGTCCGAGTTGCTGTCGCTGGTTTAATCGAAATTGGGCTGCTCGAAAGCGGCGATAGGCTAAGTCGGATGCTCTTGAGCAGTTCAGGTCGTTTATGAACACGTTTGTAGCCATTTGCAGTGGTGGATTGCCGCCGGTCGAGCAAAGATCGCGAAGCCATTCGTACAAACTGCGACTTGTGGCGAGTCGACTTGCACATAACCAGGACATTTTCAGAGAAAACGCAAATGTTATGAATCGCATGTAAATTTGGACAATTGCAAACTGAAGCTTCTCCATCTCGCCAATTACACTCCCAGCGGAAAAGCCTTTCGCGCGGCGGCATAATCTTTCTGTCAGCGGGATCACAGCGGATCTTCCACTCAGTTGGCCGCCAACTTGGCCACTGCGGGCGAAGCTTCCCTGGACGCCTGATCACGTTCTGACCCAAGTCCCACGCAATCGTTAAAAACCGTGACGAAATGCGAGTTTTTGTGTTGGACACGAAATACCGTGGGGTTCTCATAGACACCAACGCACCCTTGGGTGCGTTAGTAAACCCAAGCGGCTTGGCACTGTTGTCCGTGATGAGGCTATCATCGAGTATATCGGTCCAGTACAGTATGACGACCGGGGACTGTACACTCCGCAGCGTACATCAGCAAGATAGTGGGCGAAGTTTGGGGCAGCCATCGGGGCATCAAGACCACAATTCGGAACGACTGACACCACGCCCACACTTCCTCCGCGTTCTCTTTCTTTTGGGTCTTCCGTTGTAAGCCACAGGAAGTCTGCATCAGGAGTCAGGACGCGGACACTGGTCACCAGTCTGGCGGCGTCTTTCGAAGCGACTCTCCCCAGTGTTGAGTATCCATCCGTGCCCATAATCTCGAGATTACTAATGCTAAAACCGATTTATTGCTTGCTTGATGGCATCCAAAAGCGGATAAAACGTGTTACGAAGACGAGTTCTATCCCTGCATAATAGCCGAATTAGCCCTCCTTTTACGATTTCATCTCGGATTTGCTTGCTTGTTCCGTGTTTTTCCCGCGTCGTGACATATTCCGGTCCACTAAAAGTCGTGTAATTTGCGACACGACCTCGCTCGCCAGATGGCTGACGTCAAGTCGACTCAGGAGGCACAGGCGATCGTTGAGTTGGTGGTGACTTGATGCCACCGACTCCCACAGTCCCACGCATCATTCTGTCCCTTTCACACAAAAAGCCTCACAGCCGACGGTCCGCGAAGCGTTGGCGTGACGGGCCCAAGTCCAATTCGAAGGCGAATCCTTGGAGTCCAAGGGCTTGCTGCCCCTCTTCCTCCTCATCCACCTACAGTACGCCAACCCAGTCCACAATCTCTTCTCCTCACTCGGCAATTCGCCTCGGATCCGCAAAATCGTTCCGACCGCGTACGTGACCAGATCAACGAAATTTGTTCCGATCGCGACTCGGTGGTGCATCGATCAATCGATCTCGTGTTCTGTTGGTTCTTGTTGGCGCTTTCACCAACAAAAAGAGAGAGAAGCAGAAGAAGAAGAGACGAAGAGATGTGGGCATTCGTGGCCGTGAGCCTCGCGCTCGCTATGCCGGCGTTCCGCGCGCTGCTGCAGAGCGTGTTCGCCGAGCTCACCGTTGTGTTCCTCAACTGGCTGGGCGCGTTCTCGGCCGTCATGGGCGCCGTGTTCCTCGTCGCCATCGCGCTGCAGATGGCGCAGCCCAAGCCTCTTGCCGCCGCCGTCGAGACGCCAATTGAAGAAGAAGAAGCCCAGGAAACCACGTCGTCGTCCTCGTCGTCGTCTGCGCCTCGCACTGTGTACAAATGCTCGCCGTTCAGCAGCCGCTGGGTCACGTCGCTCATGCTGGCGTCGGCCGTGTTGCCTTTGGCGTCGGCGTCGCTGACGCCCACGTACGAGTCGCGTCGTCTCGTCAACATCACGGTGCCCTGGACGCTCGCCGACAACCTCACGGCGTACGCCGAGATCGCCAAGAAGCTCACCAAGTGCAAGTATTCGGGCAAGAACGAGTGTATCGACAACCCGACGAGTGTCCGTGAACTGGGCGAGTACAAGCGCGGCCCAGGCTACTGCATTGCGTTCGACGCCGCCAACGTCAACATCACCAGCAACATCGCCGCCGTGCCGAACCGCTACCTGCCGACGGCTGTGAAGGACGCGTACGACCAGGGCTTCGACAACAAGTACTCGGAGTGGTCGCCCGCGAACCAGGCGCAGTTCCAGGTCGACTGTCCGATCCTGTACAACCAGACCATCGCCAAGGGACAGGAGTACTTGTGCTGCACGGAGAACCAGTACCTGGGTCTGCAGACGCAGGTGCGTCTATTCCCAGGCCAGTGTACGGCCTGTAAGGAGAACCTGCGCAGTGTGTGGTGCCAGATGACCTGTAGCCCGAACAACAGTGAGTTCATTGAGCCCGTCCAGGTCCGTATCATGGGCGGCGACGACAAGCACAAGGAAGACATCTACCCAGCGTACGAAGAGGCCAACTACTACGTGGGCAAGGACTGGATCCGCGACATCTACGACTTCTGTGAGAAGGACAGTTCGTTCGCGCTGCTCTGTAGTCCGCTGCAGAACTGTACCGACGGCTACGGTCTGCTCAACTTCATGGGCCAGTATAAGTTCAACCAGTTGGGTTCTCCGCTGCAGATCAACGTCAAGACCATGGACCAGTTCACGGACGCCGTGCAGAAGGAGAAGTTCTGTGCGTGCGGTGCCAACTCTACTGAAAACTGCTTCAAGCCGGCTGACTCGCGTCTCAACAACTGCTTCGGTGTGTGTGGCTCGGTGTGTGGCGTCACGGCCAACGACAAGCGTACGTACACGGAGGCGTGTTACGGTGCCAAGGCTGCGTCTTCGACCGACAAGGTAGTCGTCACGAGCATGGACCCCAAGTGGGACGAGTTCATGGCGTACATGGCCGAGGGTCTGGAGCGCGCCGACTTCACGGCGCTGAACTACTTCCTCGCCTTTTTCGGCGGCATCGTCGCCATCCTGTTCATCGTCGGCTTCGTGTACTACACGATGCGTAGCCGCAAGTACGCAGCCGCGACGTCGAGCCAGCTCCACGCTGTTGCCGCGGGCGACGCGTCGGCGGATGAACGTCCTCTGAGTGCTGTGGACGAGTGGATGACCGGAGCGCTCAAGCGCTGGGGTCTCTTCTTGGCCATGGGCAAGCGTCCGTACATGATCTCGGGCTTCGTGCTCGTGCTGGTCATCGCGTGCTGCATCGGTCTCACGCAGATTGAGGTCGAGACCACGCCAGTCAAGCTGTGGGTGTCGACGAGCAGCCGCCCGTACAAGGAGCGTGATCGTTACGCTGAGCTCTTCACGCCGTTCTACCGCACGGAGCAGATCGTGATGATCCCGAAGGACGGCGGTGTGGTCTCTCGTCCTGAGTACCTGCGCGACGCTATTCGTATCCAGACGGATGTGGAGAAGATCTTCTTTGGACCGACCGACGCGGCGTACCCTGAACGTATTGGCCTGGCTGATGTCTGCTGGAAGGCCACGGGCACGTCGTGCACGATCAACTCGATCACGCAGTACTTCCAGAACCGTCTCGACCACTTCGACTTCTACCAGAAGTACGATCTCGCGTCGAACCACTACAGTGCATGCATGTACTCGCCAACCAACCAGGACGTGCAGACGTGTAACGCGTTGCGCTCGAAGCTGACCGCCGGCGACTCGATCCCAGCCAGTATGAGCGACTGCCCGTGTCTCTCGGCTTTCGGTTCGCCGATGAACTTGTACAACACGTACCTCGGCGGCTTCCCTGACGGTGCGGAGAAGAACACGACGCTGTACCTGCAGTCGAAGGCGATGCTCTCGACGATGCTCGTGTACAACTACTACGAAGACGCGGACAACGAGCCGGCTATCAAGTGGGAGCACGAGTTCATCAAGTACATGAAGGAGGAGGTCCCTGCGAACTCGCTCTTCAACCTGTACTTCATGGCCGAGACCTCTGTGCAGGACGAGATCGAGCGTGAATCCAGCGGTGATCTGCTGCCACCGATCCTCAGTTACGCGCTGATGATCGTCTACGTCTCTCTCGGCATCAACCGTTGGAAGTTCAACCGCAGCTTCTTCCAGTCGTCCAAGATCTCGGTCGGCTTCCTCGGTATCGTGTGCATCATGCTTGCCGTCGGAACGACCATCGGTATCTTCATGTGGTGCGGAGTCAAGTTGCAGCTTGTCATCATGGAGGTCGTGCCGTTCTTGGCTCTGGCCATTGGTGTCGACAACATCTTCTTGTTGGTCCACGCCGTCGAGGACAAGCACGTCCAGATTCGTCGCGAGCAGCCTGCTCTGTTCGAGGGCCTGGCCGGAAATCCGAAGGCGATCGAGCACACGACTGCTGTGCTCGTGTCGGAAGGTCTCGCGTACATCGGCCCGAGTATCTTCATGGCGTCGTGTGCCGAAGCCATCGCGTTCGCGTTCGGCTGTATCTCGCCGATGCCTGCCGTGCTGTGGTTCGCTGCCTTCGCTGCTGTCGCGGTGATGCTGAATTTCCTCCTCCAGATGACGCTGTTCCTCACGATCATCACGCTGGACAAGCGTCGTGAGCTCGCGGGCAAGTACGACATTCTGTGCTGCGTCACGGGCCTACAGCCAGTGACTGCCGACGTGGAGCCGCTTGTGATATCGGAGCCAAAGACCCCTGAGGAAGGTGCCACGGCTGCCGGTGCGGAGTCGACTGGAGCTGGCCACTTGTTCGACCGATGCATTGAGGTCTACACCAATTTCTTGGCGATCCCTCTCGTGAAGCTCATCGTGCTGCTGGCGTTCCTCGCTCTCTCGCTTCTGTCGATCGCGTCGATTGAGAAGATTGAACACGGTCTGCCTCAGGCTGAGTCGATGCCTTCGGACTCGTACTTAATCTCGTACTTCAACACGATCGACGAGTACCTCGCGACGGGTCCTCCGATCTTCTTCGTCGTCGAAGGCGGCTACGGACGCAACCCGGAGATCTTCAACCTGAACGACCAGAGCGTGGAGGCCAAGTTCTGTAAGTCGAAGGACTTCTGCGAGGAGTTCTCGATCCCAAAGATCGTCGAGGCGTTGGCCAACGAGATGGAGAACGATGTGACCCACTTCGCGACCAGTGTCACCTACTCGTGGTTGGACGACTTCTGGGGCTTCGTCAACCCGGACACTGAGTGCTGCCGTGTGGACTCGAAGACCGCGGCGTACTTGCCGATCGACACGGACAACGCGACGTACACTGCTTCTCGTAAGCAGAACCCGACGTGTCTCGACGTGTCGATCAGTGCGCCGCCAGTGCCAGAGAACATGTTCATGTCGCTCTTCAGCATCTTCGCCAGTGCTCCTGCCGGCTCCGTGTGCTCGTACGGTGGTGCCTCCATCTACCGTGGCCAGTTCAGTGTCGATGAGAAGCCGACGCCAGTGCTCACGTCGTCCAGCCCACAAGTCGTGCTCAACAGCACTGGCTTCGGTCGTAACGTGTCGGCGTTCTCGTACATGATGCAGTCGACCTCGAACCCGAAGCAGCAGGATTTCATCGACCTGTACGCTCAGGGCCGTCGTGCGGCGACATGGATCAGCGAGAAGACGGGCGTGGACGTCTGGGTGTACTCGTTCTTCTACGTGTTCTTCGACCAGTACCTGACGGTCGTGGCCGACACGTACAAGCTCGTCGGCTTGTCGCTCGCGGCGATCTTCGTGATCCACGCCGTGTACTTCGGCAGCTTCTTCTACCCGTTGGTGGTGGCGCTCGCGGCGACCAACATCGTGATCCAGGTCATGGGACTCATGGAGCCTCTCGGTATCATGCTCAACGGTCTGTCGATGGTCAACTTGATCATTGCCGCTGGTATTTCGGTCGAGTTCTGTGGCCACTTCGTGCGTATGTTCGCCAAGGCGAGCGGCACGGGTGACCAGCGTGCGAAGACGGCGCTGCGCAAGGTGCTGACGTCGGTGCTGTTCGGTATCACGATCACCAAGGTCGTTGGTCTCAGCGCCCTGACGCTGGCCGACTCGCGCATCTTCCAGAAGTACTACTTCCGCATGTACATGACGGTCGTGGTGTACGGTGTGCTGAACGGCATGCTGCTGCTGCCTGTGCTGCTCAGCGTGTGCGTCGACGTGAAGGCGTTCCTCCTGCGTCGCAAGAGTGCCAAGGGCATGGCCGACTCGGCTGCGATCGATGCGACGGAGAGTCCGCTGTACCGCGGTGCCGAGACGACCAAGCAGTCGCCAGTGTCGAACGGCACGGGCAACTCGCACAGCGACTAAGCAAGCCACTCGGGGTCGTCCTCCTCCGTGTACCGTACTCTCAATGATCTTATATATGCCACCGCTACGCCAGACGCGACGAGAAGAAGCTGTCGAAGACCTCGACTAGTAGTAGCCTCTCGTCCACGAGCGTCCCTTCCCCATGTTCTTACCATGTCTACAAAATGAAACTCCATGAGATTCTTTGACAGTCGTTGTTTGTTCTATTGGTTTCACTGTGTTTGCTTGTCACTAGTATCGTGCATGTCGACGACCTCGGGGTATTTCTGCACGGCGACGTCGTACTCTCCAACAATGAACGCCGCACTGAGGTCCGCGATCATGCGCAGCACGTAGTCGCAGTCGATGCTGCCTGCGGACTTGGCGATGCGGTTGATAAGCGGCGAGAACAACGGCAGGTCGCTGAAGTTGTTGTGGCGAGAGCCGGCGATGCGCTTGATGCGGGTCAGCGCGTGCGTGGACCCGCGCGCGTGCTGCTTGACGCGGTCGGCGTTCTCCTTCCACACGCTGAACGGGTCCGAGCCCAGGTGCAGCACTGGCGCACGACCACCGAGGCCCTGGACGGCGTCCTTCTCCACGGGCTCCATCCACGCGTCCAGCAGCACGGCGGCACCGAAACGCTCGTCCAAGTGCGTGGCTGTGAGTGCCGTCGCGGCTCCGAACGAGTGGCCGGCCGCGTGGACCCGCTTCAGATCCACAGAGCTCCACAGTGGATCCTCCTGCTGCGTGGCGCTGAGCTCGCTGACGACGTTGAGCACGCGACGCACCTCCTGCACGCGGTGGCGAAGCTGGTTGTTGCGGAAGCGGAAGCCCTCGCCATCGATGTTGTGGCGCACGGCGTCCGTGATCTGCTGGTAGTACTCGATGCGGTCGTCCGTGGGCCGCGTGACGCTGGCCGAGCCGTCGCCGTGGCTCACGACCACGACGATGTTGCCGGCGCTGGCGAGCTGCTGGTTGATGTAGGAATACATCTCCAGCGAGCCGGCGAGTCCGTGGCTGAAGATGACGAGCGGCCAGCCATCCTTACGCTCTGGCGTCGCGACTGGCGCGTCGGCAATCGCAGCGAGGTACGCGTTCTGCAGGTTGTTAAAGAACCACGCGGGCACGCCGCTGAACTGCTTGATGCCCTTGGCCAAGTGCTCGCCATGGTGGAGGTACGGGACTCGCTGCTTGGGCGACAACGGCGATGGCTCCACGGTCGACGGGTAGAACACGCGGCACTCGACGCCGCCGTAGCGCGCTGTGCGGCAGCCGATGGTCTGGTACTTCCCATAGAGCACCGACAGATCAGGAAGAGGGAAGACCAATGCCAGCGTCGTGCCGATGACGAGGCCGACGACAGCGATGCGGTTGAGCCACGGGTTACGCAGAGCGGTTACGTGGGTTTGGTCGAGTAGCTCTGCGATCAAAGGCGCGGAGCGCAGAGCTACCGCGAGGTACACGCCCAGCAGCTCCTTGCGCCAGTGGTGGACGAGCAGCAGTGCGCTGACGACGGCGAGCGCGACGGCAGACGAGTGCGGAGGGATGGATGAAGACGGAAGCTGGTCGAGTGCGAAGCTGCTGGCGACGGCCAGCAGCAGCGCGTACTCGATGCGCAGGTGCGAGGCGGAGGGCATGGCTGCAGGCGTCAATGGGAGGGCTCTAATGATGCAGTGCGCGCAGGTGGATGAGATGGAGAATGCAGTGGATGCGATCAATGCCAATGGTCGCCGCTGACGTTGATCACTTCGACAGAAGTCGGCGACGTTGCGTCAACACGGGACATGCCACGTACCCCATATTGCAGAAGTATACACCAGCATACAAAGTACATAGAAAACGTGGTTGAATACTTTTGAGGAACTAGAGTGCTTGTCGCTTCGTCATCACGGTCCTGTACGTGGTTACGGTCCATTTGGACCAAATGACACTAAATCAGTAGACACCGTGTTGAACGGAGTTTTCTTCAAGCTGGGACTGCCTCGGGGAACGCGGGTGTTTTCGCGTGAAGCTCTCCGTTGAAGAAGGCCACACTAAGCTGAGCGATGGCTCCGTTTGCGTACTGAGGCTCGATGCTTCCAGCGGCGTGGAGGAGACGCGTCACGATGGGCGAAAACAACGGCAGATCGGTGAAGTTGTCGTGGTGGGACCCTTGCAGCACGAGCAGCTCACTCTTCTGGTGCGTGCAGCCACAGACGTGGTCTCGGATCTTCCCCACGTTCTCCTGGCGGTGCTTGAGGTACTGCTCCGAAATGAGGTGGAACACTGGGATACGAGAGCCGATTCCGGCTTGGACGTCCTTCGAGACAGGCGACATGACTGCGTCCAGTAGCGCTTTTGAGCGGAAGCGGTCGTCGATGTGGGCTGTGGCGATGGCAGTCGCGGCGCCGAACGAGTGGCCGGCGATGTGTGTGTTGGAGAAGTCCACAGTGGCAGCGATGGCACTTAGTTGCGTCTTGTCGGCCGATTTCAGCGTGGTGAGTTGCTGCAGCACGCGTCGCACTTCACTCACTCGCTGATTCAACTGTGTACTGTGGACCTGGTTGCTGGATCCGTCCTTGTTCTGGGTCAGTACACTGGCGTTGCTGTGCTTGAGCGTCATGCTTCCATCGTCGCGTCTCGTCACACTCGCAGAGCCGTCACTGTGGTTCACGATGACCACGACGTGGCCGTGGCTCGCCATCTCCTGGACGATGGACGAGTAAATCTCCAGCGAGCCACCGTAACCGTGACTGAAGATCACCAGTGGCCAGCCGCCGTTGCTAGAGTCCATATCCTGTGAGGGTGCAGCCACTGGAGCGTCGTGAAGTACCGCCAGGTACGCCGAGTCCAGCGTCTTGAAGAACCACTCGGGCACTCTGCCGACGATGCTCATGCCCTTGGCGAGGAACTTGCCGTGGTGCACGTAGTGGACGCGCTTCTTGGCGTCAACGAGGCATTCGTCTTGAGACGACGGGTAAAACACGCGACAGTTCACACCGCCGAGATGCGCAGTGTGGCATCCGATGGTGCGGAAGCGTCCGTGGAGACGAGTGAAGTCGGGCAACGGGAGGCAGCCACGCCAAGTTCAAGGCCACCTACTGCAACCCAATGAAGCCACTGCTGGGAAGGCAGCGCGTAGCAAAGGAGCGAGCGAGCTGCAATCGATATGTAGGCGAAGAGCAGCTCCTGGCGCCAGTGGTGCAGAGTGAGAAAGGCGGCCACGGCGACGTCCAACAGTAAAGTGTATGACTGGGGCACCAGAAGCAGCACGGTCGCGCCTAGCGACGCGATCAGCGCACGCTCATACAGCAGATACGCTCGTGACGGCATTGGAGACTGGCTGGAAGCTGGCGACTGAGCAGTTCGTCAGAAAACGAAGGAATAATTGATTGCGTGGCATGTGAGCTGTTGATGTTCAATGTGTGGAGGGAACGTATCGTGTATATCGAAAGTAGCAGTTTGTGATGAAAATATTCACGGATATATGTGATGGCTTCACTATTTGACGAACGAAATGCTTGAAGTGAGCTTCTGGAGAGGATACAGATCAACGGAGAGGTTCAAAAGGAAGCGGGGGGAGACTATACACGGCCACTGGGGATGTAGCGGCGCGTGTGAGGAGCATGGAGGCTTGCTTGTTGCGACGTCAGTTGGAGGACTTGCTTAGGCCTAGACGCGGAGGAGTCGGCGGACGCGCCCCATGAGGCCACCGAACGGATCAGCAGTCGTTGGCGCCGGCGTCTCGGACAGAGTGGCGTCCGGCGTCGAGGTCGGTGACGTCGTGGTCGCAGGCGTGGTGGTCGCAGGCGTGGTGGTCGCAGGCGTCGTGGTCACTGGC
>JAADWY010000562.1:0-21346 GCA_023336355.1 Pythium dissotocum
CTCTCTCTCTCTCTCTCTCTGCTCGAGCCTGCACTTTCCGCAATGGCTTGAGTCTTTGCAGCCACTTGGAAGCAAGCGCGATCTAGCCAGAGTACCCGATCTATCGCACTGCCGCCGAACAGATCCCAGCGCTTGGTGGATCCCACGTCCAAACACTTTCTCTGCGCCACCTCGTGTGGTCTCTCTGGACTGCTCCGAGAATATCCGTTTTGCTTTCCACCGCTCGCCTCGCCTGCGGTTGCGCTGTGAGTCGAATCACAAGTGCAAACCCGCCCGCCTCCGTGTCCGTTTCAAGGACTATCGGCAAAGCCGATCTTCATTGACACTGGCTGTTGCTTCAGTCAGTCACTCAAGCGCCGCCTTTCTCCCTTTCCACATTTTTTCTCAACCGCCGTGTGTGCCTCTTCATGATCCCATTTCTGGATTTTTGTAATTTTCGGCTATTTGTAGCCATAAACGTCGCATCTTTTTGCCACTGTCGAAACAGGAACCAACGAAGAACAATCCTAAAAATCCCCAAAAAGTGATTCCTTCAAACTTGAAATTCGTGAAACAAAAATCGAAACTTTTCCCAATCAAAGTGCCAACGACTGTTCCTAACGGAAACACCCAATTCGTTAGGAACCCAAAACTTACCTGTGTTCACCATCATTCCGGTTGCCCCTCCCATCCACATCCGTGACGAGGGAAAACCTTGGTGGGCAAATGACGACGCCGCCTCCGATGGCGACATCTTCAAGTGGTAATGACGCCAATACGCGCGGTCTTCCGCTGCTGTGGGGGCCGCGGTGGCGAGATCATCTTTCGCGCAACAACAAGCGCGGTCTCCACGCCTCCAGCAGCCGTGGACTCGTGGATCCCGAGGGCGATTGGACCGAGTCGGGACGTCGACATGGAGTCCATGGATCGCTGATGCGTGGCGTGTCTTCGTCGTCTACGGCACATGCGATGCCCTATGGGAAGACGACACACTCAGCGTCGATGGGATCGCTCGTTTTCCGGCGTTTTGACGTGTTTCCGGCGTCAAGATACAGTATCTTGCATCCATTTCAAGCGGAAACCCCAGCGAGTCGAGTGACGTCGTTTTACGGCAATTGCAAGGGCGTAAAGCAAGCCGCGCCGTTTGTAGCGTACGATACGATCGACAAGAGGCATGTGCTGCTCACACGTGTGCCCAAGACGGCGGCGAGCGTGTACCAGGTCGACCACGTGCGGCGCGTCATGCTCACACTCACGCGCAAGGCGAGCTTCCAGCGACTGCTCCATATCTACGACCAAGACAACAACAGCAACGTTTCGCGTACGGACGGTGATGATGGTGACGATTCAACGGCGAGAGATGAGCCCCCGCCGTCGTGGGTATTTGTACAGGAGTTTGACATGAGCTGGATCCCATTGGATCTCTACTGCGAGGCTGACGTGTTCACGGAAGACAAGCTGCGCCGCGTGACGTTCGACGTTGTCTCGATGCTCCATTTCCTACACACTCACCACCTCACGGCGTCGGGTCAGTTGTGTGCGAGCCAAGACTTCGTCGTGAACCTGGATACCCAGCGAGTCGTATGGCTCGTAGCACCGACGCTCGTGCTCAGCGGATGCCTTCTCGCCCACTCCACGCCCGTGCGATGTGCCCGCGATATGTGAGTGTCTGTGATTCACAGAGTATCGTGCCTGGAATCCTTCACTGATGGATGTATGCGGTGGTGTCCAACAGATCGTCCGTCGGCTACCTGATGTTCCATCTGAGTATGGTTCCCCACGCAGCGTCGCTTCTCAGTATGGAAGGCGATGGCTTCGAAGAGCTCATTCAAGACCATCTACGCCACTTGTCACTACCGTGTCGCGCGTTGATGATCACGTGCTTGAGTACGTCTCGTGTCGCCGTCATTCGTTGTGTTGAAGTTCTGATGGGCGTGTTGTGTGATTAGCGGGGAGTCCTACACTTGGCGAGGTCATCAAGTCCCAATGGCTGCGTCATGTGGACTTTGTGTCCATCATCCCCAGGCTTGGCCATGCAGTGTATGTGCCTCAGCAGCATAAAAGACTCGCTCTCCACGCGTTACTGTGGAAGCTCGTGTCGTTTTTCGCGGTCGACTGGTTGGGTAACGAGCAGCTACTCGGTGCGTTCCCATCTGCGATGTCCGCAACTACGAGCGAGGATGAAGAATTAGAGCGTCGTTCTGTCCGAGTACGTCAACTTCTTCCCTGCAAGGGCCATGGTGTCGCTGATGTACTGACCATTGGCTACTTGTGCCTGTAGAAATCACCATCACGACGGGTATATGTCGGTGGTCACGTATCGCTCAACGGACACCATCACCATCAAAATCTACATCATCAGCGAAGCATGGGCGGACGCCCAGGCGCAAACTTGCTCAAGCAGGGGATGATCATCGTTCCACCTCTCGGCTCGGCCATGATGCCTCATGATGACGAGTCGTCTTTCGACGATCTCCCGTCAGTGCAAGCTCGGTCTTTCGTCATGCGCGAGACGCTAGCTGGTCAGTTGTTGGCGTTTGAAGATGCCATCCGCGAGGTTTCAGCTCAAGCCGCAAACGACCACACGACTCCGTACGATTCGTTTGGATACGACTTCCCGCGCTCCCCGTCGACAGTGCCATCACTCCCTGATTATGACGCGTTCGACGATCTTGCATTGGACTCACTTGATCAAGAAACCACTGAAGACGGAGAAGGTCGCCGCAGTCGTGTGAGCTCGCTGCTACTCCACGAAAATCGCCACAACCATTCGCTTCAATCGGTGGCTTCGATCTCCGACCTGAGAAACGTCGTACGTTCGCTCCATCCATCTCATGGCCATTCGTGGGGTGGTGGATCGGATGAAAGCATCGACTCAAGTACCGTGGAGTCTGCAGTGCAAGCACGCGCGTTCTCCACGGAAAACTTTGACGCAGTTCACCTCAGCGCGTTCGGGCCGGGTGATATTTCGTTTCGAGAAAAGTTCCGCATCGACGTGTGGGCGTACCTACGCCAGCAAAGGCGAGAGATGCTGGAGACCGCCCTCGAAGTCAACGAAAGCGAGGTCGCGCAGCGCATCCAGCCCATGCAGATTGCGCGCGGGACGCTCGTTACGGTCTCGATTGACTCGAATGATCGCTTCGGTGTTGTCGGTGACGAATGCAAATCATTTCGCTGGCGTGGAGATATCAACGGCGTCTCGTTCGACATGTTCCGGAAGAAATCGCGACGGGGCGACGAAGAGAGCGACGAAGATGATCTGCTGTGTATCGCGCGTGTGGTCGCTGGTACGAAAGTGTCGCTGCTTTTCATCCGCCTCCGGTCGTCGTTTTCGAGTGAGGGGGACAGCTCAACGCCCACCCCACTGTCGACACGACTGGAGCATGTTGCAGCCGACGTTCCAGAGATCTCTCCGATGAACCTGGAGCCAGTTCGTCCAATTGGCAAAGGTGCGTTTGGGGAAGCGATGCTCGCAATTTGGAAAGAACGAAGCATCCACGTCGTCATCAAGTCTCCTCATCGCGATCCGTTCCAAGCTGACTCTGCCACGCTCGAAGAGTTTCGCCACGAAGCTGCAGTGATGCAAATGTTGGGTAAACACCCTCATGTTGTCGAGCTTCTCGGTATCACAACGGATTCTGCGTCGAGCAACGAGTGTACTGCCATCGTGACGGAGTACCTGTCCAACGGCAGTCTCCACGACTTCCTGGCGACGTCAGACGCGAGCCGTCGGCCAGGTTCATCACACGTGGAGTCATCACCGACATCGCCGCTGAGTCTCTTCTCGCGCACGGTGATGGCTCGCGATGCAGCCCATGGAATTGTCAATATCCACCAAGGCCACGTGCTTCACCGTGACATTGCAGCACGTAATTGCTTACTCGACGAGCATTTTCGCGTGAAGGTGTGCGATTTCGGCCTCTCTCGACTGACATCCAAGGCAAACAATTTGTATTTCGACGACGAGCACCACGGATTTGGCCCGATCAAGTGGATGGCACCCGAGTCTGCACTGCCGCCGCATTTGTTCTCGACCCACTCGGACTCGTACATGTTCGGTGTGCTCATGTACGAGATCTTTAGTGGCGAGTTGCCTTTTGCCGGAGTGTCATCTCGTGCCGCCATGGCCTTGATTCTGGAAGGGCACCACGTTCCAATTCCCGAGTACCTGCCACAGACGCATCAGCAACTCATGAAATCCTGCTTCGATCCGCATCCGCTCTCCAGACCGTCCATGGACCAGATCTTCATGACTCTCGACCAATGGATTTTGCAAGACACGCGACATCACAGCCGCGTGCCAGTGGGTATATTGTGAAAACCTCGTCATCTCTACCAAGCCTCTGCACCGCCGCCTCCTGGTTGGCCGTACGAACGCTCTTCCTCCTCGTAATCCATCGCAGTGAGTGGCGTGTATCGTGCAAACAGCTCTTGGAAGTCTCGACGAATGCGGTCGTCACGCACGCGCAGCAGCACGAAGCCAACTGCCAGCGTCATCACGCACACGGCCGCCACGCCAGCGTATGTCTTGGAGCTGTGCTGAGATGGGTCTGATGCGGTCGCAGTTGTCAATGAAGCAGCCACAGCGTCGTTCACAGAATGGAGAGCGACGTGCTCGATGAGCTGGGATGTCTCTAAGCCGTATTGGTCTTCGTCGAGCACGCTCTTCATCTTCATTGCGACTTTCAGCGCCGCCGACGGATCTTGGAGCTTCTTCGTCACGTCATTTCGACAGCTCGCATCTTCACAAGCCACGAAAAACAAGACCATGGTTGTCGGCTGGTCAGCCGCAACGTCGTCCACTGTCTTCACAAGCACGTGATTCGGTGGGATGTCGACCACGAAGGCCACGGCCTTCTGGAAGCTGATGAGCATCTCGCCGTGAAATTGCTTCATGTGGATACCTTGAATCTCCAGCTTGGCGACGACGGCATCAGGGTCTTCCATCACGTGGCAGGCGAAGTTCTGACGTCGCGGGTCGTTCACATCCAAGCACAGTCCGCACGCGTCAAAGGACCCGTGGCCGTCGCACACACCGCAGGCGTCACGCGTCGCGAAACCATTGGGGACGCCCTTACAGTCGAGGCAGCTCTTCCCACGACTCGGATCAGTCGCAGGGAGGCAGCGGCCACAGGCATCGAAGGATCCGTTTCCACCACAGAAGCCACAGGCGTCCATCGTCACACCGCTGTTGGCCACACCGTTGCAGCCCATGCAGACACTATTCCACTCCACGGCACCACGCAAGTTACAGACCCCGCATTCGTCGATCTCCTTGGGTGCCGCACAGGCTCCTAGCAGCGTCTCCTTCGGCGACCAGTACGAAGCGTGACAAGCGGGCGGCATAGTGCCTTCCATGAAGCCAGCGCAGATCATCTTGAGAGGCGCGCACGTCGCGAGCGAGATCGTCTCGTCGCATTCGATGCTGCCATACATGGGCACGTCGTTGACCGTGAGCTCAGGAAACTCCATCACGTGGAACTTGTTGAGCGCATCGACTTGAGCCTGCAGCATCATCTTCCCAGACTCAACGTCGTCAGCACAGTGCGAGAGCGAAGGAATCCCCAGCTCACGTTGGATGCTTTCCGAGCACTGTTTGTTGAACTCCGTCGACGTCGCGTGAGCCACGCTGCACTTCTCGTTGAACGCCACGAGATAATCCCAATACAGCGCCGAGGTATTGTACGTGTCCTGCGCGTGCTTGTAGATACACAACTGATGCACGTCTTCCTCCAGCACGTCTCTGCCGTCAAGCCCGATCGTGTTGTTCTTCTCCGGATCGTATGTACAGAAGGCGCCGTCGTACACACACAGCTTCGGACACGTCGCCGGCCCCACACCGCTTCCTCGGCCTGAACAACCCCACGCACTGCCGACGTGGACGTCGTAGTACGGCGTGAAGAGCACGCGGTCGCCCAGCGCCTTGATAACCGGTCGGAAATGGTCTATAAACGCGTGGAGTTGAGGCGAACTGCGCGAGGAAAACCACAGCGAGACCTCCACGCGGTCGTCCGGGTGCGGCACGTCCCAGCTGAGTGCGACGATGGTCTTGAACTCCTTGGCGAGCAGCTCGGTGAGCTCGTTGCCGTCCTTGTGGTGGATCAGCAGCGACGGGATGTGGATGTCCTCGCCAGAGCCGTCGTCTGCCAGCACGGGTAGCTTGGCGTTGTCATCGCCAGTGTCGTAAACCACAAGAGCGACCGCCCCAGCGGCCTGTGCGTTGCGAGCCTTCTTGACGAAGTGGCAGCCGCCACGTGCGACGAGAAGCACGAACGGCTCTGTCTTGCCACCGTCGATGTCTTTGTCTGAAGGCACTGAGACGAGGTGTTGCTGGGCTAATGCAATCTCCATCTCTTGAAGAGTGAAAGACTGGCAGGCGTTGAGGTTGGACGCAGGCGCTAGGACAAGAGGAGCCACGAGACTGCCGCCATACGTGGGACGTCCGAAAAGCGCGAGCTTGTGGTCGATCTCGCCGGCGTCCTTACGCACTGGGACCACCACGCGGAACGAGGCATCGACACCATGCCAGTAGACCAACATCAGCAACACACAGAGGCGGACAGCTCGAGCCATGATGGCCATCGAGAGAGGCTTTCTTTCGACGGATCCAAAATCCAGATGCGACGCATCACGTCAGGTCAGGATTCCCCTTCAATATCCAATGGTGTGGACCACATACATTGCTGCTCTTACTTATGGAAAACGCCATAGATGGAGGATATCGAGGCAGATGGAAAATGGAAATGGAAATGCAGGTTTGGCTTTGTGTTTATGGGGGTTTCTGTGGTTGTTTGTGTGCGGGATGCGGCTCTGATCGAAAGGTATCGGCTAGACGCATCAGTATTCCTCTTCAGATGATTCCTACAGCTCTCCTCATGGCGCCTAGAGCTCCGTGGACTTTGCCCCCTGGAACGCCGCCGCGGCCTCCTCACGCGCAGCCTCAAGCACGTTCTACACAATGAAACACGTCAGCAGTCAGTCCTCACTGCTGACGCTGTAGTATCAATGACTTTCACTTACCTTTGGGGTGTTCTGGCTCTTAATGGAGAGCTTCCGCTTGGGCTCGTCGTCCTCCTCTTCCGTGAGCTTGTTCGTGAGTCGTCGCTTCTCCACGACGTCCATCGCAAGCGCACGCGCCATCACGAAGCCTTCGTTACACGCAGCCATGCGCTCGGCAGGCGGATACCCACGCAGCTTGTTGCACGCGTCCAGACGACGCGAGTCCAGTCGGCGCGTGTTTGGCTCGCGCTGGCACAACTCCTCACACGCAGACTCGGCTCCTAAAATCACAACAAACCATATAACAGTTTTAGGGGCCGTCTACCATGGTGTGTTGAGAAAAATCATTGAGTGAGAGCCACGTCAACGTACCGGCAGAGTGGCCTTCGTTGCAGTGGTTGTAGAGCGCTGGACGCGGCAGCATGCCTCGCTTCGGCCCGCAGTGTTCCTCGGACGAGCCGCCGACGATCGTGCGGCAGTGCGCCTTGCATTGCTTCGAGCTCTCGGCGTTGACCAGCGCCACGGCACCAAGCAGCGCAGCCACAAGCAGAGTCGTGATCTTCATAGGTTCTGGGTTACTGTACGTTTGCTGAGCGGAAACCTGTGCAGTCAATGCAAGTGGTAATGGTGAGCCGGCAATGGAATCGCAAGGGACGGTCGATCGATCATCGGCGGCAAAGGGGCGCCCACCCCGACGGCTCACGGACAGACCCAGAGACCCAGAGACCCTGAGACCCAGAGGAGAGAGGCAGTGAGTCGAAACCAACGACCCTTCGAGCCGCAAGATACAGATACCGGTATGGTACTCCTTGTTCTCGTCCGACGTGGCTAGAAGATCCACTCTGCAACCTGCAAAATACGATTCGTGTCTCTCCAAGATCCATACATGTATTGCTAGAGGTATATTTCCTAATATTTAGGAAACAGCGTAGATGAGATATTTTGGATATCTTGGGTACTTGTTGAGGGTTTATGATTTCTAGTGCTGGTGGGACCAAGCATACTCACACACCTCTAGCGGTTCTAGTAGGCCAGACACAACAGCCATGTAGTGGATGCGACGGCGAAGTAGTAGCTCCTGGAAGAAGTTCGGAATGGGCGTTGACCCAAGTCCCACGAGGCATTCGGGTGTGAAGTTCTCATTCTCCTTCGTCGACACGCTGTTGGCTGTCCGTGGCATGCGAGGCACGACGTACTTGACGTCGTCGTTGTAGTGGAGATTGGATCTAGCGTTATGGTGCTTGATCCCCTGAGCGTGTGGGTCCAGCATCGCCTTTCCGTCGATATACAGAAGCTGCGGCTCCGAGTTCTTACTCGGAATGTAATGCGCGAGGCTGCCACACAGCGTGTCCGGATGCTCAATCATATCTCCGTTGGGATGGCTCTCCACAACGGCGGCACCCCACGGCGAGAACGCGTACGGCTGCTGAGCCAGCTCGTAGGCCAGCCAGAAAGACTCCTTGTCGCCCATAGTGAAGTGAGGCTTGATGTGGCGCAGCTTGGTGATGATCCACCAGAGCACGTCCATGGCCTTTCCGGGCCGTGTCTTGTCGATCGCGACCATGGACGAGTCCATCTCGTGGGCACTCAGGCCTCGGTAACTGAAGCTCGTGAGGAGATGATGCGAAGGCTTGGGACCGGTCAAGCCAAACGCGCTGTAGTTCATCTTGTCCACGAAGAGATGCAGCAGAGGCGTGTGGCTGGCGTCTTGCAAGTGGGCGTTCATGTACGTGGTGCGTTGCATCACGCGGTCGTAGAAGAACATGGTTCCGTTCTCTTTGTAGCCGGCGCTGTCGCGTAGAATCGCAGGGTTGTACAAGTTGATATCGTCTGCGTCGAGGAGGATCGGCTCCTGTAGGTTTGTGTGGTGGATGGCGAGTGGTTTGACCCACCAGCTCTTGAATTGCTTGGCTTGCGAGGCTGTGAAGACGTTGGCGTTCATGAGGTCCCCACACACGTCGATGACCTCAAGGCGGTTATCTTGACTCACGAGGAACTGCTTGTTGGCTGCAGAGAGATCTTCTGGTAGACAGTGGTAGACCTGGATGAGCTCGTGGTTGTTGAGGCAGCGCAGCTCCTTGATAAGTGAGAGCCCCATGGCCAACAGGCCATTGTGGAGGCTGATGATGATGCCTTTGTCGCGTGGCACGGAGCTGTCGAAATGGTCGCTTCGCGTGATGAACTCCTCGTTGTGGATGGCGGCGTCGGCTGGAAACAGCTCGACACGAGGCAGTTCCAGCGTTGTGATCCCTGGCTCTGGTCTCTTCTTGTGGTGGCGGCGTTTGCGTCTCACGCTCTGCCTTCGCTTGGCTCTCACCTTTCGAGTATGCGCCTTTGGAAGCAAGCTGGACTGCGACTCGTGTGACGTTGTGGCTGGCTCTGACGAAGACGGTAATGCACTGGCCTTCAGCAGCTCACTGTGGGTCACAGCGTCTCCTGTGATACCGTGGCGATCGGCAATTTCGCTTGTGAGACGGGCACGCTTTCCCTGCGTGCCCTGATGCTCGTCCTCATGCTCGTCATCCACAAAGACCTCGTGGTCTCCCTCCTCGTCTTCTTCCAGCTCGTCCCTTCGAGCGCCTTGAAACACACCGCCGTCTCTTTCGTTTGCATCCTCCAAACGCGTGGGCGGCTCTACCGAAAGCCGATCATCATCGTCGTATCGTATTGTTCGCAGCACACACAGCGCCAGCACCGCAGCGACAATGGAGACCGTCACCACTGCTGCGACGCGTGCGAACCGCTGGAGCTTGGGCTGCATGCGCGGCTGTGCGTTGGGCAGCAGCGCGTCCGACAGCGAGTCGTCTGCGTCCGCCCACATTGTGCTTTCGTCCACGCAAACGCTACACTGGCGGCGTGGTTTTTGAAGTGATCGCCACACTCAAACGCTTCAGCTTTGGGTGCGCTTGGATCTTCACGAGTCGTGGGTGGCGGCGGCGCTTCGATCGCCTTCGATGGGATCAGGAGAGTCGCGTCGAACGGTCACGCTAAGGCGTCGCTTTGGGAGATCGTCCCCTGCAGTTATCCAGCCAGTCGAGGATTCGTATACCTGTACGGAAATTAGAAAAGAGGGTGCGATAGCAAAGTTCCATCTCTTCGTTTGTTATGGTGGAGTGAGTCGTGAGGAACCCTCTGTTTCAGCAGAATGGTCTCCGTTGTTGGTGGTTTCTGCAGCGTCCAGCGTAGCGTTTCGTCGTGCGATCTCGGCGAAAACGCGGTGGTATTCCTCCCAAAACAACCGCTCTTCCTCTTGGTCTTCTTCCAGTTCACGCGCCTCGTCTTCTTCCTCTAGTTCTTGTGGAGACTTGGCTACCTCGACGGGTCGGTCTTTGTCTACCATCTCAGGTGTCGATACGTAGGAAGGCAACGCAGTCGCCGCTTGAATAGACGATGTGCATACGGCCAGCGTGGCTACCAACGTCAGCAGAGTCAGTGTGATGGTCGCCAGCCGCAGGCGAGAAGACGGAGGCTTGGGGCGCGGAGCCGCGTGCGGCAGCAGCGTCTCCGACAGAGACCTGCTGTCTGTTGTCCACATCCCTACTCACGCAGGCTCCGAAGAAAACGCTGCGTGTGACGAAGATTTCGAACTACAGTATGAAGAGGCGCAGTGGCATTGCTCGATCCTAATTTAGTGGATACCGTCGATTTTTTGGTTTGGGTTCCATCAACTTCAACGTTGGGACATCTCAGTAGCTGATACCTTCGGTCTGCCATTCGCATACAGTGAGTGGTTCGAGATATCCGGCGATGGCTGCCGTGTAATGCATGCGGCGACGGAAAAGACGCCGCTGGAAGTGCGTTGGCAACGGCGTCGAGCCGAGCCCTGTGAGGCACTCTTCTCGGATGGCATTCCTCGAACTCCTCTGGTCGCCAGGCTGAGACGAACGAAGCTTTGGTGGTGTGCGAGGCATGCGAGGCACAACGTGGGTCACCTTGGCGTTGAAAATGAGATTGTGGGCGACTCGGAGAGAGTCCGTGCCGTGTGAAAAACGGATCCAACAATGCACGGCCGTTTATATAGAAGAGCTCTGCTGGGTCCGTCGTGCTGACTGGCAAGTACTGGGCGATGCTACCACACAGCGTCTGTGGGTGCTCGGCCATGTCGTTGTTCGGCCAACTCGACACGACACTCACACCCCACGGCGGAAACGCGTACGGTACGTTGGCGAGTTCGTACGCCAGCCAAAAGGCCTCCTTGTCGCCGTGGCTGAACTCTTCGTGCGCGACTCGTAGCTTCGTGATGATCCACCACATTACGTCCATGGCTTTGCCAGCTCGCGTCTTGTCCACTGCGACCATGGACGAGTCCATTTCGTGGCCGCTTTTGCCTTGATAAGCGAAGCTCGTGAGAAGCTGTTGCGATGGATTCGGGCCGCTCAAACCAATGACACTGTAGTTGAACCCTAGGACTTCTAGTGGTTGCAGTGGCTCTTCAGCTATCACTTGCAGTAGTTCCTGTGAGATCTCAGTGCCACTGTGTGCTAGCAACACGACTTGATGAGGTTCCTGACGCAGCAGCGTGTCCATCGCAAACAGCATCGCAGCGAGTGAAAGCAAGACGGCGACAGTCATCGCACAACGGAGGCGGAGCCTTGGAGGCTGCGGCCGCGTCGCGGTCCTCGGAGGGCAGACAGTTGTCATCACTCAGGATGGTGGGCGAGTCTAGGGCAAAATGAGAATGAGAGGCAGCCAGTGCACCTCGGGGTTATCTTCTATCTATATAAATTTGATGGGACAACACACCAGAGGACGGAGAGAGGGCGAGGCAGAGTCAACGAGACGGATCGATCCCATTCGATGGATTGGCTCAGAGGGCGGCAATGTGCTACGTAGGAGGTCTGTGGAATACCAAGAATATCAAGCTGCTTGCGTGCGGTTGGCGTCTACGTCGAAGATTTTTGAAGAGATCTCCGATCCAAACGCTTTGTTTAGGATGGACAGTCGATTGGAACTTCAACGACTTGGTTTAGTGACTATCCATTTTTGACTTCAACCCGGATTTCTTACATTGGTATCACTTCTACGGCTGCCAATGGAACTCACACACTGCGAGCGGCTCTAATATACCCGACGAAACAGCGAGGTAATGGAGCCTTCGCCGGAACATCATCTGCTGAAATTCGCTCGGTAGCGGTGTGGAGCCCAACCCGACGAGACACTCTTGTGGGAACGAGTACGCTCCTCTCCGTGACACTGGGTCTGCAGACTGCCGAGGGGTACGTGGCATGCGAGGCACGACGTGCGTGGCGTTGGCGTTGTACATAATATTGGCCTTGGCTTGTCTGTTATCGACCCCTTGGGACAGTGGATCGAGCAGTGCCTTGCCGTTCACGTACAGTAGCTGGGCTGGCTCGGAGTCAGGGCTTGGAAGATACTGTGCGATGCTTCCACACAGCGTGGTCGGGTGTTCCTCCATGTCGTTGTAGGCCGAAGTGGATACGACGCTCACTCCCCACGGCGAGAACGTGTACGGCACGTGGGCGAGTTCGTAGGCGAGCCAGAACGCCTCCTTGTCTCCATGTGAAAACTGGACTTTGAGTCTCAACGACGTCGCAAGCCACCACAGCACGTCCATGGCCTTTCCAGCCCGGGTCTTGTCGATGGCGACCATGGACGAGTCCATCTCGTGGCAGGTTTTGTCTCGGTACGCGAGGCTGTTGAGGAGCTGCTCGGACGGCTTTGGTCCGGTGAGACCAAAGGCTGCGTAGTCGAACGCGTCGATAATGTAGCGAAGCATCTGCGTGGATCCGCGGCCGATCAGCTTCTTACAGAAGAAGTTACGCTCCTCGATGACTCGGTCGTAGAAGAACAGTGTACCGTTAGCCTGGTACCCTGCACTGCTACGTATCACGGCTGGATCTTGGAGAATGATATCGTCGGCGTCGAGGAGGATAGGCTCCTTGAGATTCGTGTGATGGATGGCGAGTGGTTTAACCCACCAACTCTTGAATTGCTTGGCTTGGGAAGCCGTCAAGACTTGCGCGTGCATCATTTCGCCACAGACGTCGATGATCTCCAGTCGGTTGTCTTGATTGACGAGAAGCTGCTTGTTGGCTGGCGACAAATCCGAAGAGAGACAGTGGTAGACCTGGATGAGCTCGCGGTTTCCGAGGCAGCGTAGCTCCTTGATCAGCGAGAGTCCAAGTGCAATGGCCTTGTCGTGGAGGCAGAGCACAATGCCTTTATCGCGTGGAACGGCCTGGTCGAAGCCTGCGCTCCGCGTGATAAATGCTTCATTATGAGTAGATGCGCCTTCAGGAAAATGCTCGACGTTTGCAAACCACGGGTCCAATGTCGGGGAAGGTGTTGGAGCTGTCGTCGACGAAAAGATGTTGTACTTTCCGAGCACATCCGAAATGTTAATACTGGGCTTCGCCCAGATATTCCACGCAGTCGACACTGGCGTCACGAAGGGGGATGGCGTCGTCAAGGCTGGTGTAGGCTTTGGAGTTGGCGACGGAGTCGAAACGACGGGACTCGCGGTCTCAGTTGTAGACGAAAACGCAGTTGGAGTAGTCGTTGTGTGCGCCGGCGTCGGAATCGGAGCTGGCGACGAACTGGTTAGTGCAGGCGTTGGCTTAGGCGTTGACGGCTCAGGCGTAGGCGCAGTCGTTGGCGTGACTGTAGGGACTGCAGTGGGCTGTGTTGTCGTAGGTGAGACCGTCGGTGTGGTCTCCGTTGTTGTCCCCCTTACCGCCTTTCTCGTCTGCAGATTGAGCTCTCGCTCAAGCGCCGCTGTCGAAGACGCGGCCGTGGTCTCCTGTTCCTCTTTTGCTGCAGGTACTGCTATTGCCCGTGCTCGTTTTGCTTCATCCTCTATGGTCTGTGGTCTCTCCGCTTCCTGTAGCTGGATGTGCATCTGTGGCTGCGTGGCTCGCGTAGACCGCTGCATGAGCATGACGTCTCCGAAGAACAGCGTCGTCGCGAGCAGCACAAGCGCGAAGGCGGCCAGCGCCAGCTTTAGTCGTCGACGCGGAACCCCCGCCGGCGGCGTCGGACTCGCCGTCATTATTAATCAAGCAATGCCTTGCGTCGTGGTGGGTCTGTGACTCTGACTGCGAATGAATTGCACGAGGGCAAGCGCTCACCTTGCCGCCCATTGTGTGTGATGGGCACGATAGACAGTGGAGCAACAAACATGTTGCATGTTCAGTTGTCCATCTGCCGAGCTTATCACGAGCGTCTCACATACTGTGATATTCTATATTCATCAGGATGACACGCATCAAAATGCTTGTGATGGTGGGTTCAGAGACCTCTATAAATGAATGTTGAGAAATCCGATCGGTGCGCTGATCAAAACAGACAATCCTTGAAGTCTCACGCTGATTCCGCATGATGAACGCTCACAGGCTCGGTGTGGACACGGGGAAAAAGCTGGATTTGAACCAGTGTCGTGTCGTGAACTCGGTCGATTTTACTTACGGCGACCACGTGGAAGGAAAGAGAGTAAAGTTTGAGGAAAAAGGCGCTGCTTTGGTTGAGATACTTCCGTGATCAGCGCAGACCAACTGGGCCTCTGGCTGTGCTGTAGATACTGTATCGTGCATACCGGCGAGCTCCACTGTCATCTATTAGTATGCCGGTGCTTTGTGAGGGATGCCATTTCGTGGGGAATCTTTTGGACTACATTTCCTGTACGGTGGAACAGTAGACCTTTCGATGAGGCGGGCTGCAAAGACGATGAAAGCGGTGGATTTCCCACTGTAGGAGTCCCAGTGCTGCTGGAATTCAGCGGAGTTGCTGAGTGGCACTTCGACGCTGAGTTGCAGGCAGCCCGGCTCAGTGAGATCGCTAAATTCTTATATTGCACAAATAGACATAGAGAATATTTTGGTAAATTTTACATCCTTTGGATCTATTTCAGAGAACTTTAGTTGGGATCAGCATCAATCGTCTGCCCAACGGCTCCGAAGAGAAGATCCATAGAAGCCTTCTTCCAGTCACTCCTCATATCCCGATACGCCGTACGGCCGCAAAGGGCGGCGTCGTTTTCTCTTCTCGCCGACCTGGAATTGCACTCAATTCGTACCTAAAATTCGAACAAACGAAGGAAAGTGAAGTTTGTATCAGCATCAACTCTGCGCGCGAAGCGTCGCAATCGCGAACCGTTTCCGTGCCCTTTCAAGAACATCTCCAAGTTGGAGTCCAACCCGTTGGCACTTCGAATTTACTTCTTGACTAAAACACGGTGAGAATCCCACTGAGATGGACTACACTGACCAAGAAAATATGGAAAAAGTATCCTCAGAAGCCGTGTGGGTCTGTTGGGCCCAAGAGGAGCCACTGGCCTCCCCAGCCATCTAGTGGCCACCCAAATCCCAGTCCCGCATTGCAATCTTCCAGCAGAGGCCAGCACCATGGCCGTCAAGCCTGCTGGCTCGTCACCAACGCACAAGTCTGTCCCAGGCAGTGGATCTGTGTGGGCTCTGCGCATGTGCTTCGTGTTCCTCATCGTCAGCAGCGTGAGCGTGACGATCCAACTGGAGGGTGTAGTGCATCACGTCCAAAATGCCATCGAGACGTCCAAGGGTACTGCCTTGATGTTCCTCCGCAGAAGCAGCAGCGTCGACCGCTGGCTGCGTATGGAGCGCGTGGCAGTGGAGACCGTCGGCGCTGTCTCGCGAGGCGCCAACTTCGACAAATCGGTCTCACGTGACAAGGGCATCGTCATCAACCTCCACGATGGACTGTACCCCCTGGGGCTCTCACTTATCCGAGAGATCCGCTGTCTCGGAAACAGTGAACTCATCCAGATCTACCACTGCAGTGAGCTCTCGCACCGTGCCAAGGAGTTGCTCGTCCGGTACGACAACCGCCTTGAAGTCGTCGACGCGTGTGCCGATTTGAAAGACGAGATCGTGAAGGTGTTGCGAGCCAATGTTCCCAAGAAGAAGAAGAAACACAAGCAAAAGAACCCTGAGAGTGAGGAGCGTGAGCTGCTCAAGCACTTCCAGAGCTGGTGGCTCAAGCCGCTTTCACTGTACCACACCAACCTGCAGGAAGTCATTTTGTTGGATGCTGATGATATCCTGCTCAAGGACCCAGCGACGATCCGCGAGAGCAAGGGCTACCGACAGAACGGCACGCTGTTCTTCTACGATCGCGCGTTCAAATGTCCTTACTTTTTGTCCATGTCCACCGACAAGACCAACCACAAGCCGTATCTACGCTACCTCGTCGAAGACTTTGACTATGAAGCTCGGAATTTCACGCGTCCTACGAGGATTGGGCCGTCGTCTAGGATGGCTGAGCTGCTGGCGTACCAGGGCAGCTCGTGCCACGAGATGGACTCCTCCATGGTCGCTGTGGACAAGCTTCGATCCGGTAAAGCCATGGACGTGCTGTGGTGGTTCATCACGCAAGAACGCTTCCGTCTCGAGTTCTCACTGGGTGACAAGGAGTCGTTTTGGCTCGCGTACGAACTGGCCCAAGTACCCTACGCATTCTCGCCGTGGGGCGTGAGTGTCGTGGACTCGTCACTAAACAACGACGTCCACAACCACCCAAACACTCTGTGTGGCCAGATCGCCCAGTTTGTACCAGACGACGACGTGAACTCGACGCCAGAACTCTTCTACGTGAACGGCAAGGCACTGCTGCAGCCGTTCCCAGAGGGAGCTCGTAACCCAGGTGCTGCTCTTAATCTGAGGCATAATTACTTGCCGTCGCACGTGTCGCCACGCCAGAAACGAAGGGAGATCATCAAGGAAGGCTCGCCGCACTCGAACGAGTGTCTAGAAGACCATGGATCGACCATGATGACCAGCGAGTTCAGAAGGAAGCTGCTGCGCAGGCGGCTGCTGTACAACGCAGCGGCATTGAACGTCGACTCGGCGGTCAAGATGAAGTGTGATGCATTTTGATATACACGTTTGCAATATAAATCTGTCGGAATCTGCTTCTTCGACTCCTACAGGTCCTTCTTCCCTTCAGTAAGACTGGTTTGTTGGTCTTAGCTTCACTGACCGTAGGCGGCGAGTTCATCCGGTGGCCCAAAGTTGCACGAGCCTGGCTTGTAGCTCTTCACGTGGGTCGCCATTTGCGCCAACGAGCAGCACGAGCAAAAGAACGACACGCAGCAGTCGCTGATCCAACTGCCCGGCAGGTTAAACGCACGTCGCACCTTCGTGCGGAGCTTCCAGCACGCCAAGAAGATCAACATCGAGGCTACGTGGGCCAAAGCGCCCCACACCGTCGGCTTGTACTCGTATCCGTACACGCTGTAGTACGAGTAGTGGTGCCAGGAGTCGTCGTCGTCCTTCTCGGTGGTGCTCTTGAAGGTGGCAGCTCCCATTGAGTTGAAGAAGAGCTGGGCGACCATGAGGATCGCATAGCCAACCAGCACAGTTCTGTAGCTGTAGCCGATACGCGAGGCGATCTGCGCAGCTGAGACGCACGGGAAGAACGTCGCCATGAAGCCGTTGGGCACACAGAAGTCGAAGCAGCCGAAGAGCCTGGCAGACCACTGGCCATGCTGGATGGTGGCAGTCGAACGAGCTGTGTGAGTGGCTGGTAGAACAGGCGCAGCGTACGGTGGAAGCGTGGTGGCCTTGATGAGCGAGCCGTCGTCTTCGCCGTGGATCTTGACGACGTAAGAAAGGTCGCCTCCCGACAGAGGCGTCGTGACGGTAGTGTAGTTGAGCTTCGATGGTTCAGTCTTGTAGTCCGACATGCTACTTCGAGAGAGAGAGAGAGAGAGAGAGGAGGTTGCTTGTGGAGTGGAGTGGAGGGTGGAGAGTGGATTTGAAAGTGAGCTGCTGAGGAACTGTCAATCCAGCCGAGTGTCCATCCTATCGCTCTCACGGCTCCGTCAACCACAGAGGGGAGACAGTGTGAGGGGGGAAGTGGTCTCATGTTGATGCCGATGAGTTACTCCGTGAGACTCTTGCATCCTGGGACGTTTATGGTTGCGAAGCCATCGGCGACTGTACAGTACCGTACCGGTATTGATTGATTTTGAGGGTTTGAGGTGAAAAATGAGACGCTGTTTACCATCTTGACAAACATTCTTCTATACACCAAACGGCATCCGCCTCTGCTTGGGTTATGTTTTTTTGTGTCAATTCCAGCATTCCTTCGGAAGGAATCCTTCCGTGAGAAGGGGTATGCAGATACCGAAGTGAACCCACCAGCCACCCAACGCTACGCTGCTTGGAGGATGGCGGGGTCTCTCCACTGCACTCACTCACCCGTGAATCATGGGCCGTGATCAAATGATTGCTGGCCTGTTCTTTCGCCACTGGCGACGCCAGATCAACAACCACAACGTCTCAGACCAATCTAGTGTATTTTGTTCAAAGTCCGTCGATCAAAGATCGATGTTCAAACTTGGTTGATGGACAGTGAGTCCCTGGCGACAACACTGCTTACGCCTTGCTGTAGGCCTGGTAGGCCTGGTAGGTGGTGTAGCCCTCGGCGCCCTTGTTGGCGTCCCACCAGAATTCACGCGGCGCCTCCTCGTTGAGCGGCCAGTCGTTCTGGAAACGCTCCACCATGTCTGGGTTTGCCATGTATGCGCGTCCAAAGGCGATGAGGTCGGCGGCGCCGGTGCGCAGCGCACCTTCGCCCGTGTCGCGCGTGTACGCGACGTTGGCCATGACGCGGCCCTTGAAGGCCATCTTGGCGTCAGCGAGCTTCACGAGGCGGCCTTTGTCGTGGGCGCCCCAGCTCGCGTGTGCATCCAAAAGCACGAGGTACGCGAGGTTGTGCTCGCTGAGCTTTTCCATGGTGTACACGAACTGCTCGTAGTTGTCGGCACTTCCCATGCCGCCGTACACGCCGTTGGGCGAGAGACGCAGGCCGATGCGGTCGGACGGCCACACGGTCTTCAACGCAGCGATGATCTCGAGCAAAAAGTGACTGCGGTTCTCGTATGAGCCGCCGTACTGGTCCGTGCGCATGTTGGTCACCGACTGCAAGAACTGGTCGACGAGGTACCCGTTACCACCGAGGATATCGACGCCGTCAAAGCCTGCCTGCTTGGCGAGCTCGGCCGATCGGCGGTAGCTCTCGACGATGCCGGCGATCTCATGGGTCTCCAGTGCGCGCGGCGTCTCGAAAGGCACGTGCTCGCCCTTGCTGTTGCGAAGGTGGCCTTCCGTCAACCGAAGAGTCGAGGACGAGACGACCTCGTGCTTGTCGTTGAAGCTGGAGTGAGCCTGGCGACCCATGTGCCAAAGCTGGAAGAAGATCTTGCCATCCTTGGCGTGGACGGCCTCGCTGACTTTCTTCCATCCCTGGACGTGGTCTTGGTTGTAGAGCGCCGGCGCGCCGAACCATCCGAAGCCCTCGGCGCAGACGGCAGAGGCCTCGCCGATGATCAGGCCGGCACTCGCACGCTGCGGGTAGTACTCGACGTTGCGGTCGTTCGGGGCTGCGTGTCGATGTCAGAGCGAGCACGCGTGAGAGGCGCGAGCACGATGCGGTTCTTGAGCACGAGATCCTTGGCGAGCGTGAGCGGCGTGAAGAGCTGGTAGGCGCGGATGGAGGTCATGATTGATGGTAGTGGGGTGAGGAGGTGGGGTGGTTGCTTGGCTTGTTGGTGGCGGAGCAAGTTGTGGAATGATCTTCGAAGTAGTGGAGACGCGAGGGTGGGCGACGAGCGAGGGAGGCCACGCAATCAGCAGAGGATCACGAGCGTTTGGATTTGATCCGGTTTGTTTGGTCATTGCTGCTCTCGTATGGGATATGTCCTGAATGTGTCCTTCTCACGGCGTGGAGGACGGACCTGGAAGGCACAGTCAGCGTGTCCTTTGTCTCCACGATTGCCTACGAGGGGGTGCAGATGTTGACATGGCTGGGTCGTCGCCCAAAGCTGTCACTAACTGGGACGGACTGGAGCCTTCCTCAGCAGTGGACTAGTCGTGATGAAGGCCCCTGATGACGGTGCCTTCCTCTGCACTGGATCAGTGTTGGGGAAGGCTGGAGCTGAATGCGTCATCTGGTGGTGGTGGGGTACTAAATTAACGGGTTACGAGGATACTGTCTGTGCTTGTACTCAAGGCAATATGTCCACGCGAATCTGCTTCTCCTCCATCTCCTCTTCGCTGGTAGGTATCACCTCTCACATATCGTAGGCGGCTAGCTCGTCTGGTGGGCCAAAGTCGCACGAGCCTGGCTTGTAGCTCTTCACGTGGGTCGCCATTTGAGCCAGCGAGCAGCACGAGCAGAAGAGCGACGTGCAGCAGTCGCCCAGGCAACTTCCTCGCAACTCAAACGTACTGCGCACTTTCGAGCGAAGTTGCCAGTAGGCCACAAAGAGCAGGATGGAGATTCCGGACGCCAAGTAGCTCCACACAGTCAGCTTGTACTCGGAGGCCGACACGTCATAGAACGAGTAGCCGTCCGAGTAGTAGTCCTCCCCACTGGTCTGGAAGTTTGCACCTCCCATCGACGAACAGATCAAGTTCGCGACCACGAGGATCGCATAGCCGACCAGCACAGTCGTGTAGCTGTAGCCGACGCGCGAGGCGATCTGCGCAGCAGAGATGCACGGACAGAACGTCGCCATGCAGCAGTTGGGCACACAGAAGTCGAAGCAGCCACAGAGGCTGGCCGACCACTGGCCGCGTTTGATCACATCGACGGAGCGAGCGACGTGGGCGACTGGCACCACGGTCTCCGCATACGGCGGGGCCGACGGCGTCAGCTTGGTGGTCTTGATGAGCGACCCTTCGTCATCGTCGTGGATCTTGACCACGTGAGATGGCTCTCCAGCACCGAGATCCGACAGCGGCGTCGTGGCCGCAGCGTAGCCGAGCTCGGAGGGTTCCGTCTTGTAGTCCGCCATGCTTCTTCTTCGTGTCTCCTTCGCCGTAGGTAAATTGGAGGCTTGGGGTTTGGAGCGCGGGTTTGGAAGTGAGCTGAGGAGCGGCCAGTGTCAAGGACGGAAGGTTGAGTCTCACGGCAAAGCCCTCTAGAGGTGAGAGGCTGTGTGATGGAGGAGTGGTATCATGGTGCTTTGTTGGGTGCCCAGTCAGTCAGAGGAGAAGGCGTGTGGTGCTGCCTTAGTTGATTGTCAGTTGGCACCGTGAGACTCTTGCTCCTGGAACTTTAGTGCTTGCAAATTCATTCCGTCCACAGAACCGTATACTGCACTGTAAGTTGATTTGTTGGGTTCAGGAGAAAAATGAAGAAAGCGGTGGACCATCTTGACGTGCACCCAAAGCGCATCTCGATATCTGGCTACATCGCTTAAAAGCGAGCTCCGTATTGCATTGCGCTCATGCCACACGCAACCACCTACGTATCAGCAGGTCCCATCAGCACTCCTCAGCTCGTCAGGAATCCTGACTCAGAATCACTTGAGTGCAGCTTGACCTTCATGAGGTGAACCCATCACATAACACTTCGTCTCTTGAATCTA
>JAADWY010000563.1:0-21344 GCA_023336355.1 Pythium dissotocum
ACAGCAACATCCGCGGCTTCATGACGCAGGGCGGCGACCCCACGGGCACGGGCAAGGGCGGCGAGAGCATCTGGGGCGGCAAGATGGACGACGAGTTCCACCCGCAGAACCGCCACAACTGCCGCGGCATCGTGTCCATGGCCAACAACGGACCCAACACCAACCGCCAGCAGTTCTTCATCACGTTCGCCAAGCAGCCGCACCTCAACAACGTCTACACGGTCTTCGCCAAGTGCGTTTCCCTCACTTGCAGCGTATCTATCACGTTTCCTAATGAATGGGTTGTGCACTGTGGAATGCAGGGTGATCGACGGCATGAGCACGCTTGACGCCATCGAGAAGACGCCAGTGGACGCGAAGAACCGACCGCTGAAGGAAATTGTGATCGAGCGCGTGACCATCCACGCCAACCCCATCGCAGAGTCGTAAGCCTGGTCCCACCACAATCCAACATCTTACTTTTCGCGTGTTCTGTCGCCTCTGTTGAGCATGCGAGTGGATATGGACTACACGCATTGATTCGCTGTTGCTAATGGTTTTAATATTTTTGTTGTTGGAGACCACTACCTACTGCGGTTTGCGTTCGTGGTGGGACTCTTATAGGATTAAACGAAGCGCGACACGAGCAGCGTGACGTCGTCAGGCTTCATCGCTCGGATCTGTGCCAAGCGGTGGAGCTGCACGAGCGAGTAGTGCGGTCGGCGCTGGGCCTTCAGGACGAGCATTTGGCGGTCGATGACGCTCTTGCCGTCGTGGAGATCCAGCAGGATCTTGGAGTCACGCACGTGGCGCTGGAAGTTCTTGTCCACCAGCACCTGAGGCGGCGCGATCTTCTTCTGACGAAGCACACGGCGACGGTACTCATACGCAGCGGCCGTGGCGAACGGGTAGAACCGCTTCTTGGAACGAGGCGGCTGCGACTCTGGCGGTGGAGGCGACGTCGGCTGTGTGGACGCTGGGTTCGTGTGGTCCTCATCGTCTTTCATCGAGGTCGAATCGAGGCGTTCTCGCAGTGTATCTGTCGGGCAAGAGACTAACGAGGTATTGAGGTCCAGCTCTTCGAGCGGATGCTCCGACGAAGACTCAGCCTCAGGCTCGGTTGGCGGCGATAGGAGACTCTCCTGAGGGGCAGTCTTCTCGGCACTCGGAGGAGGCGAAGCCTCTGATGCGGCAGCTCCTTCGAGTGTAGACTGCGATACGAGTCCCTCACAGATCTGCTGCAGCGTGGACACGTCGTTCTCCAGGTCCTCCAGAGCTGTCAGCACGTCGTCTTTGTATAGATTATCGGTGATACCGTCGGAAAAGGTCAAGCAGACGTCACTCTGCACGAGATCGAAGCTTTCCACGAGGTAGTCGTTGGGTTCGAGCGGGTGCGAGAGGTTTACGACGCACGGCACGTTGAACTCCCGCACAGTGCACGTGGACTCGAAGACGATCTCGCCCTGCCTCACGACGAGACACTTGGAGTCGCCCAGCGTGAAGCTGAGCAACTTGGAGTTCCACCGGTCGAAGTACGCTACACACAGGGTCGTCGCGATGCGAGATTCACGGTGTTTGGCACAGAGAACGCGTGTGGCCCTGATGGCCTCACACACAGTGTGCTCAAATGCCGCAGCATCGATGGACTCCTTGTTCCGGTCCGTGGCGTCTTCCAGAGCTTGCTCTACTGAGCGGACTAATGCTTTGGAGATCACATCGGATCCCACACGGTCCACAGGGATCGAGTCCGGTGCCTGGCCAGCGAACGGCGCCGAGATTCCGTCTGCGACGATGTGGTAGTACGACGAGATGGAACTGGCGTCTTCCCCATGGAGCGAGTAGCTGGACGAGACGTACTGCACGTGGCCTTCGTTCCACGGCAGCAGACTTGTCGACCCGACGGATCCACGTCGCAGGTTCAGCTGCCGAGGACGGCGCAGCGCCTTGAGCGTCGACGGCACTTGCGGCAGCTTGCTCGAGATCTTCCACGAGCTGATGGTCGCGCTGTAGCTGCGAGTGCGGCTTGGCGGCTGTGCCATGGGATCTTCAGTCATCGAGTTCGCGTCACCTTCGCTGGACTCCGTGGCCGCCTCTCCCTCGCGGTCGCCTGTGCTGCTGCCATTGCTGCTGTTGCTGGACGTGCGCACAAAGCGCGTGACGTTCGAGAACGCGCTGGAGACTGCGCGTCGTGCAGCCGACGCCGAGGAACTCGCGCCGCGGTAGAGTCCGCGGTCGCTGACCGAGAAGGCGCGGCGCTTCGGTGCCGGCGGCATGTTGGAGAGCGAGTCGCGCATGAGCGACGGCTCAAGCGAGCTGCGCATCGGATGCACAGCCTCGGCGTGCGGCACGTCGTGCGTGGACATGGCTGCGAGCTGGTTTGTGGGGCTGGTAATGCTCAGCCGAAGGCAGGAATCCTGGATCGGTCCACAGAGGTACCTGCAGTATCAGCGGTGTGGCGCGAACCGCGCAGCGATGTTGAGGTGGATGTTGAGGCTCGGTCGGCGGCGCTGATCGTCGACTGTGACTGTCGCTGTCCACACTGTAAGTGCAATGGTCTCAGACTCAGAAAGAGCACGACTCATATTCCCTGCTCTTCTTTTGCCGGTTGAGTGGGAGCCAGCCAGCCACTTGAGCTGGTGGACGGTGGAGAGAGACACACGTCTCACCTTGTTTTGATAATTGCGAGACATCATCCACGAACTGATTACGAACGTTCTGTCGAAAGAGAAGTTTGAACACATACATAGTTGTTGTCAAAACAAGGTGAGATATTGGAAGAAGATGAAAATCAGGTGAAAGTGAGTGGTGCCGCGAATTGATGGCTACAAAAAGCTCCCCAGATGGGTGGCTCTTCGTTGCATCTTGGCTGGCGGCTTTGCTCTGGAACCAATTGGAAGAACACAGAACACGCACATACTGCGAGCTGTCGGCGCCCATGGAGCAAACTATGTCGTCGTGCTCACGACCTTGTCACCTCCATACTGTAACTCCCGAGTCGTGGGGTGTTTTACGGTAACTCATGGCTTCGGGATTTTCCTCAGAACAGATCCTAACCGAGTCGGTTAGCAGTCCATCAGAATATTCCCGCTACCGGTGTGTTTGCTCAAGCACAACTTCGTTTGTTCCCTCCGCCCGGCTGTGCTCTGCGTTTCTCCACACTCGCTGGTACAGAACCTGAGCTGCCCAGCGAAGGGAAGGGAAAATGCAGAGCCTGTACCAAAACTCACTTTAGCGTATTTCCCGGTAAACCCAAAGATTACCCAACTTCAGGATCGGAAATAGCGTGAATATGCTAAGCAATGAAGTTGCCCATGGAAGTGAACATATATACCGATTTAGCTACGTTTCTCACTTGGCTACGCATTCAACCCGTACAACAGCTGGTAACAAGTTGATCGGCAACACAAGAAGCTCGAGAAAACTCGCGAGTGTCGACGGTAGATCCGTAGTTGCGCATTGCCTTCTTCCCCCCCCCCCACATACACACGCGAAGAGCGACGTACAGCATGGACCACCACCACAGCCACGACCACGGCCACAGCCACGACCATGGGCATGACCATGGACACGACCACTCGCATGCGCACGATCATGATCATGACCACGGCCACGGACACGGACATGACCATGGTCACGCGCATGAGCACGGCCACGCGCACGAGCACCCTGCGTACGTGTTCGACGGCGACGAGGTCGTGCGCCGCTTCACGCTGAGCAAGGGCCGCGCGCCGACCGCCGACGAGGAGCTCCAGCTGCGCGAGCACGGCCACACGCACGAGCACTTCGAGCACGCCGGCCACTTCGACGAGCGCGAGCCGCCGCTTTCTGGTCGTCGCGACTACCGTGCGCGTGCGTTCACTGTGGGCATTGGCGGCCCCGTGGGCAGCGGCAAGACGGCGCTGATGCTCGCGTTGTGCCGTGCGCTGCAGCACAAGTACAGCCTCGCGGCGGTGACCAATGATATCTTCACGCGTGAAGACGGCGAGTTCCTGGTGCGCCACCAGGCGCTTCCGGAGGAGCGGATCCGTGCGATTGAGACAGGCGGCTGCCCTCACGCGGCGATTCGAGAAGATATCTCAGCCAACTTGCAGGCTTGTGAGGATCTCACAGACGAGTTCGACGCTCAGGTGCTGCTGGTCGAGTCCGGCGGAGGTACGATGCTTACCATGCGCTGTTGATTTTGATGTTGAGCAGACACTGATTGATGGACGGTTTTGGTGATTGATTGTAGACAACCTGGCGGCCAACTTCAGTCGTGAGCTCGCCGACTACATCATCTATGTGATTGATGTTGCCGGTGGTGACAAGGTGCCTCGCAAGGGCGGTCCGGGCATCACGCAGGCCGATCTGCTGGTGATCAACAAGATCGACTTGGCACCGCACGTGCACGCGGACCTGAGCGTCATGGACCGCGACGCGAAGAAGATGCGCGGCACGGGCCCGACCGTGTTCAGCCAGATCAATGCCGGAAAGGGCGTCGACGACATCGTCGCGCACATCGTGCGTGCGTACGAGACCAAGTAAGGAGGCAGGCAGGTCCAGTCAAGTCGTGTGACAGGGCAGGGCGACTGACGACCGCCGATGTGTGCGCGGCAACAATCCGTCCAGACCACGAGAGTCCCAAGCACAAGCCCATCCTTGCTGATGGGAGACCCGTATCGTGAGAATCAATAACGATCTTTGATGTATGACATGACGCCCTTTCGAGACCCACGGTCTCAGCTATTTTTACATGCTTGCTTTCTTGCAGGATCTCTGGTTGTGTCGCATCAGATTCTGGCCTTCTCAAACTGAACTGTGGACCCGTCGCGATCTTGGGATCTTGAAATCTTGGCTCTCGCTGGGTTTGTCGGTCTATTTATTATGGGACTGATGCTGACGCGACGCGATGCTGACGTCGTCGACGCCTCGTTGCTGGGATCGTGCATGAGAAGAGTGTAGAATTTTGCACGATATCTTGAGTCCCTAAGAGCCACGCGCCTGTCAATCATTCAGTCAGTCTTTGGCTCGAAACAAGCTCTGTGTTGCGACCGCCGAAACGACTTAGTGTGGTGCAATATCTCCGATGACCAAGACGACCGAAGTCGTGGGCGTGGCGGCGGTGGAAAAGCGAGTGAAGGTTCAAGTCCACGAGATCAGTGCGATTGCAGCTCTGCTTCGGGACTTCACGCAGGCTCAGGACAAGTATGCGCAGGACTACAGCAAGCTTCCACTGGCGGCGCCGCAAAGCGGGGAGAGTATAGCGGCACTGCCTCCACTCCAGCGCGTGGTGCAGACGCTGGAGAAGACGCTGGCGACGATGAGCCAGGCGCAGACCTCCATGGCAAGCGAGCTGACATCGACTGTGTTGATGCCCCTGGAAGCTTTCGAACGCCAGCAGCGACACCAAACAAAGCAGCTTCTGACGGAGATCGAGGACGCGCTGCAAAGTGAGAAGCATCTCCACAACTCCATGAAAAGCGGCTTACGCAAGGGCCGATCTCGGCTGTCAAAGCAACAGAGCAGTGCGGCAGTGCTCGAAGACAACAACCAAGAGCCGGAGGAATCCCAGAACGAAGACTTGACCAAGGAAGAGCCTGAGCGGTGGGTCACGCGGCTTCGCGAACTGAAAGAAAGACACGACCGTGAGCGAGCGACCATCCGCCAGCGGCTGGAGGAGTTGGATCTCACCAACGAACAACAAGAGGCCGTGGTCCAAGGCCAGTTGAAGCGGTGCTTTGAGGTTTTGTCTCGCCACACGGCTCAAATCGTAAGTGAGACCGCGACTTTGATGGTTCCGGCTGCGGCTTCAGCTGCCATGGACCCGAACGCGGATATCAAGGACGTGCTGCAGACTTTTGACCTCCACGTCGAAGTGGCGAGTTGGATGATCGCATTGTTTGCGCAGTTGCTTCCAGTTGAAGACTCGGTCACCAAGCGCTTGCAGACACTGGCAAAAGGCCACGCGTTGGCGACGATCACCACGTTGTTTCCGCCTGCGACGGCGACATCTCCAGAGTCCACGACGCTGTGGGGATTTGTGCAGAGCCATCGACAGCTCATATCGAACCTGTCGGATCCGATCGGTCGAACGCTACGGTTTTCAAAGCAAAAGCAGGAAACAATCCGCAAGGAGCTGCTCGAGTCGCTAGAGGAGACTGGGAAGCTGGTCCAGGCGTCCCGTACGAAGGTGCGAGAAAAGGAGATCAAGCTTGTCCAGTATGTTCAGCAGCAGCTCTCTCAGCAGCAGCAGCAGCAGCAGCCACAACAACTATTGGGAGCGACAGGAAACGATGCCATGGTGGGGGCGAGCATGAGCTCGTTTGGACTACGCAGTGCTGTGGCGGCATGGACCAAGCAGCTACAGAGTCCAAAGAAGCCTCTGTTCAAAGCTAAGAGCCTACTCAGCATCGATACAAACGGATCTCCACGCGAAGCGAGTCCCGTATCGATGCTGTCGCCGCCTGGAACGCCCAGATCACCGGAGCTGATGGCGTTGGAGAAGGATTTGACGGATGCGAAGGCGTATTTGGAGACCATGGAGAAGAGCGAAGCCCAACAGCGCAGCGAGATGGTGCGGACGCTCCAGAACACGGCGATGATCGGCGTGAAGACGATGGAGCTGATGGTCCAAGACCATCTGAAGAACATGACCAAGGCGATGACGATTACGACTACCACGATCGCCAAGTGCTCCGGTTCTGACCAACAGAGTCAAGCCGACTCGGTCGAATCCACTAGTATAGCTAAGTACGGCAGCCTCGTCATGTTCGACGAAGACGATTGCTCTACCAGTAGCGACTGGATCAAGCTCGTTGGCGGTGAAGCAGAGGAAAAGGCCCCCGCACCAGAACAAAACCCGAGTGAGACCGAGACCGAAGGCATTGAGGATGCGGAGGAGAACAATGCCGACTTGTCGATGGTCACGGAATCGTCAGCGTGTACTACCGGAGGGAACGATTCAGTGTCCACGATCCTCTCTGGTACCTTGACAGGTACGTGGGAGTTCTCAAAGGCGGCTGACTTTCTTCAGCGGGTGGTCGAGTACGTTCAGAAGACGCTGCCTGTCATCTCTCGGAGTCTGGAGGCGATCTTCAAGAGCGTCGAACGATCCCCAGACCACTGGTGGCTGGCAGCGACGCTAGTGGTGATCGTGAGCGTCGTCCACGTCGCTCTTCGTGTCGCTCGTCTGCAGGCGGAATACCATGAGCTCCTGACGATGCAGACGGAAAGCTCACGAAACGTTCAAGAGCTCTTGCAGCTCATGGCAGCGTCGACTGCCCGATAAATTAATCAATAATCATCATACCTTCCTTCCTTGTATGATCTAGCGTTGCTGCAATAGTCGTTGTGCTCGTGCCGCCACACGATCTTGCGTTGGCTTGCGTCTCGCTAGTGGGGTTGCCACTGCCTTCTGCAGGGTCTTCTGCTCTTGCTTGCGCTTCTTGAGAAGATGCAGTTTGGAGGCCTTGGCGTCGCCAAAGAACCGGAAGCTGCTCTCGTCCTGAGCACGCACTCGCTTCTTCTCACTAGCTGTAGATTTCTCTTTTCTCTTCCCATGGATCCCTTGATACACTGTGGCTTTTGCCTGCGCCACGTCCTCCTTGTTCGCACCCAGCAGCGTGATCCCCAGGCCGAGAGCCTCTGCGCGGGTCGCATTTTTCTGTAAATGCTTCTTTTTCTGGCGAAATGATGCACGCAGCGACGCGTTACTACCATAATCGTCCTTGAATAGCTTCTCCTGGATCTCCTGGACAGCCTCCAGGCCTCGCGCGCGTTCTTGGGCTCGCATTTTGTCACTGAGCTCGTGTTGGAGCTTGAAAAACGGGTCTGCAGCCGCCTGGATCCCAATCTTTGGGTCGTTCAACCGCTCCGTCCCCAACTCTTCTTCCTCGTCCTGCAATCCCTCGTCATCTTCGGCCTTTGCCTGCTTTTTTAGCCCACTCACGAGCTTGTAGTCGCGGTGCTCCGGGTCCGTCTCGATCACCATCTCGCCCGCACACTGCGCGCATTTCAACCGGAATTCGTACAAAATCGTCGTGAAGTACATGCCGACCTTCTTCTTCTTGGCGTTGAACCGCACGCCGCGGCCGATGTGGCTGTCGCAGTGGAGACACCACACATTGAACGGCATCTCAAACCGAACCACCAGCACGCCGTCACTCGCCAGGTCTTTGGCGCGCTTCCCGAGTGCGTGGGAGCCGCGGAATTGGTTTAGAGAGCCATCCTCTGGACGCCAGTCCTTCGGGTAATAGAAGTTGTCGGCGCGGGCCGCCGCTAGGCTCGACATACTCGCTCGATGGAGGTTGCGTCGTGCAGCTTGGTGATGGGGCGCCTTTTCTTGAGGAGTTTCCTGGGAAGGTCACGCCTACTTTCGTAATTTAAGAAATTTCATGTTGCACAATTGATATAGTTGAGTCTACAAGCGTAGTTTTGTGGGCTGGTAGATTTAATGACTATCCGGTAGTCACTGGGATAGAGCAGCGTGGCGACTGGGTAGTCATTCGGCATGCCTGCGGTGCATTCCTCGGAAAGAACCCGGCGCAAAGCACGCGAGACATCAATTGGGTGTCGCGACGGCGACGGTTGTGTGCGGTTGAATCGGCAGCTACGAGAGAGGGACGCGCGAGACGAGCTGCGAGATCTGTGCTTCAGTGTATTGTTGTGCCGCCCACGGTATTCGCAGTCGAAAAGCCCACGAAATGACGCGACGCGGAAGCCGTACGACCACGACTCATGTCCACCGGGCGACCACGACGCTCACGTCCACGAGCGCGACGATGCCGTTGTATTCGGACCCTGAGAAGGAGCGAGACTTTCTCCTGCGTCGCCACCAGATGCTGCGTCGTGCTGCGGGCTTCATGCTCGCCAAGAAGTACCGGTATGTGTCCATTTTGCATGGCGTTATGCGTATTCGTAACCATCTAACCGTTGCTATTATGGCGGTTTGACTGTATAGAACATCGTGGTACGCTGGCCCAAGCGCCCCTCACACAGAGTCGCTGTTCTCGAAGACGCTGCGTATGAACGCCGTGCCGACGCGCAATGGTGCGACTGGTGGGAAGCTCCGCGACAAGGAGCTCAGTCGGCCGCCGACCACGTCGCTCGGGCTTTTGAGTACGAGTATCACGAGCGGCAATAGCAAATCGAGGGGCTACACGCGAGAGGAGCTGCTGAACTTCTGGAAGGATCTGCCGCCCATGGCCAAGCGCGCATTGCTGCGGATCCGACGAGACTCGTACTTGTCGGCGCTGGACGAGTACTTGGTGCGACAGAACTTGTGCTGCGAGTGCCACGACAACGTGATCGCCGAGTGGGAAGACCTGGAGCGTCGACGGTCTGGGAGCCGCTCGCTGCAGGACGTGTTCAGTGTGTTTCCGCCGTTTCTCGATGACGAAGACGATGATGACGACGATGACGACGACGAAGAAGACGACGAAGACGACGAAGAAGACGACGAGGACGACGAGGAAGAGGACGAAGACGAGGAAGGCGACGAGTGCGAAGCTGAGGAAGGAGATCTGGAGAGTGACCGCTGTCGCCATCGCCATCACGGCCACAACCACCATCACCACGACGGATACGACGACGATCTGCTGGACGGCGACGACGGACTGATAGACGATGACGACGAAGAAGTCGTGTTCAAGTACGAGTTAGAGGCAGAGGAGTTTCGACGTGCGGCCGGTGCACTGGGCAACAGCAGCAGGGACGCGCGAGACGGAGGCTTGCTGTCGGACGAGTATCTCGCGGCGCTCGAGGTCGGCAAGCGCCAGGAAGATGAGCTGCTGCGGCTGATCCAGAAAGAGGAGCGGTATATTATTATTCGAGAGGACCACTCCGAGTTCATCATGGACCTGATCCGCTGTGGCGAGCAGTTCAGCAGCTACGTGGCGGCGTTGCGGCCTGCGCCTTCGTACGACGGCTTCGAGGACGAGGACTACGACGACGCCGAGTGTCCGGGCGCCAACACAGCTCACCTAGCGCAGGAGTATCTGCTGGAAGTGCTGGCAATCAAGTTTCGCGAACAGGTAATGACTGCTGAGCAGGGAATTCTGGGCTATTGTAAGGACAACGAACTGACTCTTGTGTGTGTGTGATGAATAGCTCGAGAGTGCGTACCAAGCGGCATTGCAACACTCACTTGCCGTCCAAGCGGAGCTGCTCCGGGAAGAGATCGCTGAGCTGCAGCGCGACCAGAAACAGCAGCAGCAACCAGCCACGACGTCCACCAAGAGCAAAAAGAAGAAGGACAAGAAAAAGAAGAAGAAGAAAACCGCAGAGACCAAGGCTTCAAGCAGTGGAGGCGGGAATAACCAGTCTACAAACGGAGGCCGAGCGAAGGCGTCTTCTACCCAGTCGACGGACAACCAAACGGACTCGTCTGCACCGGAGACGAGCCCCTCGAAGTCGGACGTGGCTGCGAACCGACGCGGCCGATCGGTCTCGGCTCCAACCACGGCCACAAAGAAGGCCCGTTCGAACCAAGTGGAGGAAAACCACGGCAATAACCAGGACGAGGACGACGAGCACTACGACGAAGACGATAGCGACGATGACGCGGACTTCAACGACGTGGAGGCCGTGGACCGCGAGGTCGAAGCGTTCCGCTTGCTGCTGGAGAAGATCAACTCGCAACACAAGCAGTCCAAGTCCAAGCCGAAGCTCGTGCTGCCGCCTGGTGCATTCAGTATGCTGACGTGATAGTGGACGCCGACGATGTATCACAGGCCACCACACACATTCGTACACAGACACAGACACACATAAAGGGAGACAAACATGATTGACGTGAAGCCATCGTGACGACATTTTCGGTGTGGAAATGGAGAAATGGAGAGCCCTAGATTAGGACGATTTCAATATAGACCAATCAAAACCTATCCATTTCCGTTGTAGCCAATCACATACGTTTCTGTTTGACTTCCGACAATCGCGAAGATGGAGGAAACCTGGCTGCACATCGCGCAGCAAATACGCGATCTGCCGGCGTATATCGCGCTACTGCGCAGCCATGAGGTGCCTGACGTGACTTCGCAGTTCGTATGCTCTTCGTACATACCTCTAACGTCGTCTATCGCTCTGCGTACGCCCCGCAATTCAGCTCGCAACGCGCATCGTCTCGGCGTTGGACTGTCGTCCTCAAGGCTCAAGCGGCCAAGCCACAGAAGCCATCATCAGTCTACGTAAGTACATTCATTTTGTGGTAATGAAGTCCACATCTGGTTGGTCTAATGCTGTTTGCGATGCGCGCAGTGCTGCAGATGATCGAGAGCAAGTGGTCGTTTGGCTCCGTATCCACCGACCAACAGCGTCTGTTGGACTACGCCCACGACTGGGCGAGTGCGACGCTACTAGCACTCGTGGCTCCTACTGACAATGACTCGGCACTGACATCCGCATCGTCAGACGCGTTAGAAGCCATGGGACGTGAGCTGTTCCTCTACCGAACCGAGACCGAGAACGGTCGACTTCACGAGATTGAGCGCAGTATTCGAGACGCGCTCTCGACTTCAGGAGCCAATCTGGCTGCTGGCGACGTCACGGATGTGCTGGAAGCGTGCGCCAATCATATCCCTGACGACCAGCGTTTCGTGGAGCTGGTGGAGTCCGTCGTGATGACGGGGTCTGGAACATCGCGAGAGCTGGCGGCGACGGGCTCGAGCTTCACAGCGAAGCTGTTGGATAGTGAGGACGGCGGAAGCCGACTGTTAGACGCGGTTTCTATCCAGACACGACTGCGCGTGTGGGAGAGCGACCTCAAGCTGTGGACAGAGCAGGTGAGTCAAAGGTTCATGGTGGACATCGAGGGATAGTCACTCACTATTTTCGTGAAATGGCCGAGTAGCTCGACAAGTGGTTGATTCGTGTCCATACTGAGCCATTCGCGTCGGTCTCAGCTATCGCTGGACTCGCGTCTTCCGACTTCCGTGCTCCATCCTCTCCGTTGTACGTGGCTTTGATCCACTGGGCATCAAGACCGCAGAGACGGACGTGGTTTCGCTCGACACGGAGCCACGAACTGCTGGTCATTCTTTCGCAACTGTTACGGAACGACGAGTGCGATGCGGAAGCTTTTTCCAGGCGGCTACTTACCAAGGTGCCGCGCGCGATGCTCGACAAACTACGTCGTCAGTGGTCGCTCAAACAGCGAGCATTTGTGCTTCGGGGTGTCGCTCACGGACGGTCTACCGTTGCACAAGACGATCGAGCGCAATGGCTCGAGTTCATCGGACTCACTGAGCGGTTCGAGATCGTTCAGCACGCTCTTGATGCCTTGGTGGCTCCATCACCAGAAGAAGACTCGGCCGAGACGGAGAAAGCGCATGCAGCTCAGGTCTTCGGATGGTTCGAGGCCTTCGTCTACGACGCTCGAGGTTCGAAATCCAAGGAAACGTTGATCACCGAGGCGATTCGCGAACTTGCTCAAGCCTTGGGGAAGATGACCGTCTCTCGAGATGGTGTGTCGTGGTTGTTAGAGCAGCGATCGTCTACTTTTGCTACGTTGACAACCACGAAGCTTCGATTGACCTGGCGGTGGCTCTTGGCGTCTATCTACTCGGTCTCAGCCCAGACAGTGGTAGAGAACGTGCGAGGAGTCTTGGAGTCGATCGAGTACATCATTCGTCGCCACGCTCCAACTACTGAATCGCGGTACGAATCCTCCTCAATGTGGCTTTGATTTTTTAAACTGATCGTGACGTGTGTGTGCAATCTCCAGCTCATTCCAAGTCGAAGTCCTAGCAGTGTTTCTAAACGATCTCGAGTGGTGCCGCGCACAAGGCGAGAATTCAGATCCAACGAGCGAATCTGTGAGTGTTGTGAAGGCGTGGCTCGTGAAAATTGTGCGGCTGCTACCCCAAGAAGCCACGGAAACCGATATTGTCGCCTTTTTATCACAGCACCTCGACCAACGGCTCAGCGAAATGGGACTTTGATCATACGGCTGCCATGCGATATCGGTAAGTGTTCTCTCTGGACGTCAAATGGACACTCAAACATTCAAAAGTGTGTTATCTCTTAGCGGTCTGCTTGCTGATGTGCTCTTGCGGAGGAATTCCTCCAGGAGCTTATCCTTCGATTGGAGTGTACGGCTTGAAGAAGCTCGCGCCCGCCCAAGGAGCCGTGAGCTTGTTGTAGAGTGGTCCACTCTTGACGTAGCTCGTGTCGTTCGTCACGTCACCAGCTCCGTTGTACTTGGCCACGTACGGGTACGGGTACAGCGGGCGTGAGCCCTTGCTGGTGCTGCTCGTGACGATCTCATCCGGCGCAACTCCCGACTCGACCCACTTCTGCATCGGGCCAAGGAAGTCGAACGTCGTGAAGCCGTCGCCACCGCTGCAGTGGTACACGCCTGGCAACAAGTACAAGCGTTCAAAGCCTTGAACGGCAACCTTACCCATGTGCGACTGGAGCGCCTCGTGGAAGGCGATCGTGCCGCGTGGCGTGATGTGCGGGTCCGACCAGCCGTGGTACAGGATGAGCTTGCCGCCTGCACGCTTGAAGGCAGTAAGGTCTGGGCTGATGGCATCAAAAAGTGGGTGGCGAGCCTTGAGATTGTTTAGCGTAGCCTTGGTGAACTCGAGATCCGCCAGCGTGTAGTTCGACGGTGGCGTCTGCTCGAATGCAAGGTACTTGAGCACCGCCAGCGACGCACTCTCGCTCATGATGCCGCCAGTGGGCGTCGTTGGAACGAAGACACCAGCCCACGAGAGTTCCGAGCCGAATTGAGCCTGGCCGACGGTCAAGTGCTCACCGGTTTTGGTGTCCAGAGGACCTTGGTAGATCTTCACAGCAGCGTCGACTTCCGCCGCCGTCAAGCAAGAAGTCGTCTCGGTCGCGTCCGCGGTACACTGGATCGTCTTGGGGTCGAACTTGCACAGACGAGGTTCCGAGATCAAGCCGTCCTTGAGTCCGTCCAGCTCATCACAGGCAGCAACCACAGCGTTGTGGAGAACCGCAAGACGAGAGCTGATCAGCGGGTGCGTGCCGTCCGAGTCGGTGTTGCTGCGTGCCAGCCAGCCGTGGTGGAGCGTGTTCTGGATCAAGAACTGGAAGGCCGGCGCGCCAGCAATGATGCCGTTGAAGTCGTCCGGGAACCGCAGCGCCTCCATCACAGCCTCACGACCGCCGTCGGAGCAGCCGTTGAAGTACGAGAAGGCTGGATCCTGGCCGTAGTAGGCCTTGATGAGCTTCTTGGCGGCCACGGTGACCCAGTGGTTGGCACGGTAGGCGAAGTTGACACGACGGTCACGGATCAAGCCGAAGCTGCCATCGTTACCACCGGCCATGTCGGTCGCCGCCAGAGCGAACTGGCCCGAGCCGTCGGATGAGCCTCGCGCAAGGCCGTTCGAACCACAGAGACCTCCGCATCCCGTGAACTGGAAGCGCTGCGTCCAGGTCGCCTTTGGCAGCAGCACGGTGAAGGTGACGTTGGTGTTGAGACGACCGTTGACCTGGCAGTACGTGACTGCTTCGAGGCGACGGCTAGGAGGTCCACCACCACCACCGCCACCGCCACCTCCGCCGCTGGAGTCGCTGCTGGTGATTTCAGCCGCCGAGTCGATCGAACTTCCTTCACCGCCGATGCTCGTGAGATCCGTTGCCGCGAGATCAGCACAGTTGATGACAGGAGGAACAACAGCCAACGCTGACTTGTCCGTAACGAAAGGGCTCTGCTGAGCAGCGCTGCTGACTCGACCAACGCCGTCAGCTGCGACCGCCGAGAGGCCCACCACAAGCGAGGAGAAGATTGCCGCGACCTTCATCGTGAAGAGTGTTTGCCGTGAGCTGGGAAGACCCGAGTGCGCAGTCGCTGGCAAAATCCGCAATGCCACCAAACGAGTCCGGCAAGCTTGCCGTCGACCATACTGTACTGACACACAGCTCTGCACTGAGGGCTCGTGTTCAAGGCGCTTAGTCGGCACTGCTCACCATGAGCGCACTGACCGGGCAGGTCACCTGCTTCGTCGAACTGTACGCTCGGTTGCGCGACCTCCAGACCGTGATTGATGGCAGGTCAGCAAGCTGAAGGTCGCCATCTCTACAAGAACTTGAGCTTCGAACCTCAACTGGAGCTGTCTGTCCCAACCTCTGGTTTCAGCGCGTGCACTCCGCTGAAAGAGCTGAACGAAAGTGCACGCTGATCTTTTAGCGAGTCGCACGATCGCCAGGCATCTGATAACACGCGCGAAAGGCGTGGCGTGTCAACGCTGACACGCTGGTCAGCCCGCCTGGCCCAGGGCCCTGGCCTGGCCAGGGCCTGGCTACAGTACTTTATCATCATGTAAGAGTGGAGTCTTGCACTCCATCGTCGTCACGACGCTGCCTCGAATCAAGACGACCTCTGTCTTGTGATTGGTATGCCTTTTTATGTGCAAGTGGGCGGCTCCCAACCACGTGCAACGTTGTGGTGCTTCATGATCAGCTTTGATGACATCTCTGTATGGATTATGGATGGATGCAGGGCCGTTGCGGTTGCTACGAGCACATCCATCCACACAACAAGACAGTGTTGGCATGTGGGAGGACGCATCGTGTCTGCCGTCTTCTACAGTACTGCTAATCGCAGTCTGCGACGATGAGGAGGGTCAGATCCACTTGATGACATATACTGAATTAACATCTCATTTTCGTATTTTACCGTGGATACTTTACGAAGTTACACGTGTAACCAAATGACTACAACAGCAACAGAAGACCGTCTAGTATTCAGATGTAACAAGCGCGGGAAACTCCATTTTCAACCAAGCGCTGAATGAGCAGAGCTCACACGAGTTACCCTGTCTGGTGGCGGCGCTATTGCATGCCAGTGGCACTTCCTCAGAGATGAAGGCGTATGGTTCCTGGGCAGAATAGTATTCCCCTTCAAGACAGCGCTCGTCGCGTTCGAATCCTGTCCGTAGTTGAAGAGTTCTGAGGCGCTAAATACGGCATACGTCTGAGCCAAGCCAAGGATCCGCGTCGCTATTTCCAGTGTGGGAGGGCCGCAGACACGGAAAATTCCACGTACACAGCACTGCAGTGCATGTGCCTGATAAGATGGATCCCTACGGGTCGAGCGCTGGCCTCCTCAGCACGGCCGACGCCTCGTGGCGTTCACTGACGAGAGCCTAGCGTCGTGCCTGTGGACTGGCACGCTGACTCGCGACTGCCCAAGGACCGAGAGCGATACAGTGCGATCTCCACGCGAGCCGCGCGGTCTGTTGAGTGCGTGGGACGCCGCCAGCGACCCGCAATGACGCGGTTGAGTCGACTTGGGTGCGATACGCCCGTGTATTTCCCGTCGATCATCGCCAAGCACGTCCTCGGTGATGGCTCTACCGACGAAACTGCAGGGAAAAACGGATCCAAGTTCACGCCAACGCCGCCGCAGAAGGGGAAACACAGCAAGAAGCCGCCAGCGAACGACTTCCGCATCCATTTGGAGCCGCTCAAGCCGCTGAGCGGTCTCGGACCGAGCGCCTCGACCGAGTCGTTGTCCAGCGTCAGCCACGAGCCTCGGCGGTCCTTCAGCTCGCCTGCATCAACAGCTTCGTTGGTGTCACCACCAGCGACGGAAGGATCCAGTGAAGACCACCCCGTGACAGCGAGAGCTACGACTACTTCAGACGCTGAGCCGGGCAGCGCCGAGATCTCCGTCAAGCAGCAGCTCCAGTTCTATCGTCAGCTCGCCAATGTGAGGTTCCGCGACGTTGTGCGCTCCGAGGAGATGCTTCTCAAGACCATCGATGCGTTGCTCCAGTCGACGGCAGAGGCCTTGCGTGCCGACTGGGCTGTGCTGTATTCGATCGACCACACCACGCGGATGCTGAACGTGACGGCGTGTACCAAGCCGGGCGTCGCTGGCTTTGAAGTGTCTTTGGACAAGTTCGCCATGGAGATGGTCGTCACGAGTGAAGAGCCTCTGGGCACGCCGCGCCAAAATGCCTCCATGTACGTCGCCGACTTGCAGACGTTGTCGACGTACGACTGGCACAGCGACATCGACTCCCAAGCGCATGTGAAGACGTGCAGTACACTCGCGAGCGTGATCGTGGACGAGCAGGGCAAACCAATCTTCGTGGTGGAGGCGCGCAGCTTGCGTTGCGTTGCGTTCCCTACGTCTCTCTTCGCAGCAGCGATGACGACTCTGGAGAACATCGTGTACCAGTACGACCTCAAGCAGACATTCATCAAAACCAGCGCCACCTACAATCTACTGGACGAGTTTCTGCAGAAAACAGTGCTGCCTCTATCGGTTATGACCGAGCACCAGCTCACCACGACGCCGTCATCTTCGTCGTTGATGTCCGCTGCTCCTACCCCGAGGGAAGATGACGACAAGTTCGCGTCGATGGCAAATCCGGCAGAAGAAAGCGGAGAGGAAGACGAGGAAGTTGCTGCGGCAAACCGAGAAGAACAGCGCTGGCTGGTGTCTCCAAATCTCAGCCAGCTCGTCTCAAAGCTGATGATTCAGTCCCAGTCGGATGCGATTTGCTTGCTCGACTTCCACCCGATCAAGAAGAAATGCCGTGTGCTCGCTCAGGGTCAGCTCGTTAAGTCAGAAGGCGAGCGCGACCACGTCGGCGAACTACCTGCAGATCTTTTGGCGGCCTTCAAAAGCATGGGCGACATCGTCAGTGAAGATGCGTCGCAAGTGACTCTTTTCCGCAAATTTGTCGAGAGCGTGGAGCGAGCCGATCCGATCGATCTCACGATGCACCATGAAGTTCCGTCACTCTTGGGTGTGCTGCAACCCAAGACTGTCGTGTTTCTGCCTTTGCCGCGTACGATGGCCGCGTCCTACGCTGGTCTGTTGTGCATTTCGAAGCAAGAACAGCACTGCTTTGATGAGGTCTCGCTCAAGCCGTTCCTCGCTTCGCTCGCGCTTGCCGTGGTGCTCAAGAAGAAGAACGAGGACATGAATACGTCGACGTCGCAGAAGAAAAAGCTGATCAACCTCTTCAATTCCCACTTTCAAGTCGAGAACATCAACGATCCGTCCGCGTTGGTGAACATGATCTGCGAAATCGGCCAGAGTATCTTCAACACCAAGCGCGTCACGCTGTATGTTGCCGACCCCATCAAGTCGGAACTTTGGTCACTCAGCACACTCGGTAGCGTGAATGGAATTCGAATTCCATACGGCAAGGGAATCGCGGGCACTGTTGCGTACACAAAGCAAGTGCTCATCGTCCGTAATGCGTACGACGATCCGCGGTTTGATCGATCATTTGACGTCAAGTTTGGCTTCAAGACAGAGTCGTTGTTCACGTTCCCGATTCTAGACAAGAATGGCGAGACACTCGGCGTGATCCAGGCGGTGAACTCGATGCATTTCATGGATGCAGGCGCTCATCCGTTGATCAAGAAGTTCGATGAGAAGGTTCTGGACGTGTACAACCACTTGGTCTCACACGCGCTACGAATCAACTCGTCCTTGATCATGTTTGCGAAGGTGCAAGCTGACTACTGGGCGAACCGAGTTGTGATGGACATTCACGATGAAGACGAGAGCAACGCCAAGCATGACGTCGCCAGCGTACACTCGTTGCTCGACATTTCTGGCTTCGATGAGTCCAAGCGAGTGCCACGCAACAAGTGGAGTACGTTTGCGTACGCTTGCTGGGCACTGGGCAAATTCCTCGCTAAATGCTTCTACAAACGCAAACGAGAGCAATCCATGAAGTTACGCGCGGCCGTGGGGTTGGACCCGATCCCTTCTGAAGATCAAGACAGGCGCTCGACTTCACCTTCGTCGCAGTCAGGAACGGAAGAGGAGAAGGAAGGAAGTGAGGCAACTTCATTCGAGCTGCGCAGGAAGAGCCGCAACTCAATTGTTCGTGCCACGCGCGCGAGTTCTTTGGTCAATCGATGGCGGCGCACGACAATGAAGTTTTCACCAGCGAACGACGAAATGCTCAGCGACAACTTCGACCCTCTGTCAAAGAGTATGGACGAGCTGAAACACTACTCCTTCCTGCTGTTCGAAGGCCTTCTCCTGATCACAACGTTCCGCATCGAGATCCAGACGCTGCGCAACTTCGTCGGATCAATCATGACGAGGTATCGAGACATTCCGTACCACAACTTCTACCACGGGTTCGACGTGGCTCACTCTTCGTATCGCCTGATTCGGCAAACATCGGTGCTCGATATCATCAAGGAGTACGAGGCACTCAGTATTCTCGTGGCAGCACTCGGCCATGATGCGGACCACCCCGGCAACGACAACCAGTTCGAGATTGAATCCAGTTCGACTCTCGCTTTGTGCTACAATGACATATCCGTGCTTGAGAACCACCATGCAGCCACGACGTTCGACGTTCTGAGAAGTGAGTCCGTATTGGCGATTGCTCCTTACTCGATGTGGACTAACAAAACGTTGGGTGTGGTATGTAGGTCCTGGCTGTGACATATTGCAAGACTTGAGCCTGAGCATGCGGTCGTCCGTTCGAACAGCCATCATTCGATGCATCCTCGCTACGGACATGAAGCACCATTCCAAGCTACTTGGCGAACTGGCGTCCGTGAGCAGAGTCACTGATTTCGAGAACGTGACCGACGGCCGGCAGCTCATGCTCAACATGATCATCCACGGCTCCGATCTGGGCAACGTGGCCCGTCCACTACCGATTGCTCGTAAGTGGGTGGATCTGGTGTGTGAGGAGTTCACGCTGCAAGCCAAGAAGTATGAACAGGTGGGAGTGGCAGTTCCGCCGCACATCGTCAATCTGCACGATGAGTCGGTGAAGTTTCGCCTCCAAGTCAACTTCATCGACTACTTGGTCGCACCACTGTGGAACTCCATCGCAGGCATTCTACCAGAGGCCAAGAAGTACGTCGACAATCTACGAGCGAACCGCGAGTTCTTCTTCGAGAACGCCGGCCAAATGTCGGCACGGCGAGCATCCTCCATGCCCCAGCACTGAGCGAGCAAGACCACCTGCCAGCCGTTGGTTTTCAATCGGATATTTATCAACTTATACACCATCCCATGGAAATGGTGTGATATGTGTGCATGTTTTGATAGGTTGTCGGTAGCGCTCACACGCTATTCACGGCCGCGATTGCATCGCGTTCCAGTCTCCTCGAATATTGTTCAAGTCTCAAGACTTGGGCCGTTACACCCAAGGTATGCCCAGTGATCAATTCATCGGCAACCCGAGCCTCTTTCCTGATTGCGAGCCGATCTTCCTGACAAAGCTTGGTATGATTGCCACGATGCCCAGATTGGCTACGATCCATATTCGAGCTACCAACGTACGCCATATTCGAGTTTAGCCTATTTTGACCCCTCGGTCTGACAACTGATGTGTGTCTGATGCAGATCTGACGTTCTATCATGAGAAGCATCGACGACGCGGCTGCAGTATCCTCGGTACCTATTCTTGCGAAAGCATCGTCCCAGGTCCTGATGCGCTCCAGCTGTGAGGCCCGTGCGCGATCCTTGGATGGGCGGCTGATCGGACGATGACGACGAGAGCACAGGTGCGCTCCTCAAGCAGCCTTGGGGTCGGAATTGCTCACTCTGGAATTTGAGCAACCCGTGCCACCTCCTCGCGAGCAAGCAACCCCCTCGAAGCGCCTTCCGCGTCTTCAGCCTTCGTGCAACCCTTTTCAAGACCCCAAGCAGCCATGATCTACGCAAAGACCATTTTTAAGGCCATTATCGCGATCTCGACGGTCGCGACGGCGGCGCACGCTGCTCCGGCCGTACCGCGTGTGAACGGTGGTGCTGGTCGCGGTTTTGGTGAGAACCCTCGCGGCCACACGCACCGTGCGTTGAACTCGCTTCTTGAGAGCGACAGTCAAGGCGCAGCTCAGGTCGCGTCGCCCTCGAACTACGGCGGTCGCAAGAAGAACGTGCACACGTTCCGTGGTGTCGACTCACCTCGCCAGCTCACGAGCAAGTTCTCGACGTCGAGCCCACGGACTGGTGTGAAGGTTGTGACCACGACGCCATGCCCGAACAGCATCAAGAGCAAGACCACCGAGGTCACGCCGGCCTATCCGCCAGCGACCAGCTCCAAGTCGACTAAGGACGAGAAGAGGTCGGCGAAGAATGAGAAGAAAAAAGAAAAAAAGCAACACAAGGACGACAAGAAGAACAACAAAAACCAGTACGCCCAGCCGACAGTTCCGGTCAAGCCTGCATCAGGAGGTACGCAACTGCCTTCCAATGTCTACTAGCTTCTGTCTATTCACAATTTCCCTTTCTTTCTCTAGGCGCCCCATGTCCTTCCAACGGAGGATATACCTCCAACAGCAACGGAGGCAATGGCCAGTCTACAACCCAGCAGACGCCAAAGCAACCAACTACGCCTAGCGGTAGCGGCAGCGGCAAGGGTCCGGCAGTCGACGACAAGAACAAGGGCAGCAACGCCGGCAGCGGCAAGGGTCCG
>JAADWY010000564.1:0-21327 GCA_023336355.1 Pythium dissotocum
CGGCGGCATTGAGCTGTTCCTGTCCATGCAGCTCATGATGTACCTCATCAACTCGGTCGCTGTCGGTCTCGGATACATGGTCTCCTGTATCGTGCGTCACGTGGAACTCGCCCCAGTCATCGGCTTCATCGTCATGCTGCCCTTCCAGATCTTCAGTGGTTTGCTCGTGAATTCAGCTGATGCGCCAGAGTACTTTGCGTGGATCCAGAGTATCTCGCCTGTGCGCTACAGCTTCCAAGGTTTCATGCAGCTCTTCTGGGAGCGAGTCCACGAGATCCCGTGTCTGCCAACGGACGTCGTGTGCTCGGCACGCTCTGGACGTGAAGTGCTGGCCCAGTACAGCATGGACGGCGGCTCGGCTCTTGCCTCCGGGCTTTACATTCTCCTGTTGGACGTGTGTTTCCGAGCCATTGGCTTCGTTGCGCTCTGGTTCGCCGTTCGAGCCAAGTCCAGCAAGAACTAGGACTGCATTACGGTGGCGGAAATTCAACTCTATTGACTTGAAGTTGGATTGTTGTGAATAGATTTAGTACGTAAATCTGTCTTCTTGCACCTGTCTCGTTCAGAGCCTTGTGATCTGAGGCAGGCTCTGAAACTGACTTGACCCAACTGCAACCTCTTCAAACCGATTGCACCCATTGTGACGAATGGGTCATGACGAGTCCGCCATGGAACTACGCAGTAAGCAATACCGTACCAACGAAAACGGATAGGAGTGTGACATCGCACCCACGTCTCGTGCCGTGGACACGACTCGGCCACCAACGTAAAGGTTAGTGATCCCGTCTCACAAACCTCTCATTCTCCAACGTCCTCCAACAAGCCCACTCTCGCCTCGTCACCACTTCATAACCTTCCTGCCACTATGACGGACACGGACCCAACTTGCAACACGCGCATGCTGACGTACATGCACGTGAACGCCACTAATCCACCAGTTGGAGGCGTCGTCACCGTCGGGTCGAAACTCTTTGTGACTGCTGGCTTGCAACCGATGAGTGCCAACTTCACCAACGGCTGCGGCACCACCGGTATCCTCCACGACGCGACGCTGTACCATGGAAATGAGACCGCGACGGCCAACGTCATCAAGATCAACGCCATCGACGATCTCAGCGGCGGTGTGGCCAAGACGTTCGTCACGCTGTCGAGCTGTGACGGTACAAACGTGTACAATAACATATCGACCCCGGGGGTGTACGTGGTCAAGGGCTGGGCAGTGCTGATCGTGGTCGAGCGACGCAATGTCAATGGGGGGAATGTCTCCGACTGTCCGGCTGGCAGCAATGTCCTGTTTGAACTCGAGTCGCTCGAACGCTACTGTGGACTTGGGTATTCGGCACCGGAATGCAAGACCACCACGGCCATCTCACAAGCGACACCGACCTACAAGCGCAGCATAGCACTTGCACTCTTCACGGCCTGCTTGACGCTCGCAGCCAGTGTCATAGCTTAGGCTTTGCTTGCTCCAGACCACATCACCAGTAACCAACAAAACTGATTCGTTTCTTTTTTTTCAATCCTGCGGGCCTTGCGTCTTCGTGGCCCTTTGGGTGAGTTGCTAGTTTGGTCGCCGTATACAGCGATGCAGCCTTCCTAACCCCCAGTGCCAAGAGCTTTGCTCTTAGGGAAAGAGAGGAATATGGTGAAAAAGTACAATCAGAGCTCAACAAAATCCGGTGCTAGGTGGTGTATTGGGATACAGAAGTATGTGCAATCGTTTCTGTCGACGACGAAACTAGATAGCGAGTCGGCTCAGACCGAGACCATGGTCGGCGTGTCGGCCAATTTGCGGCCTGCGGGCCAATATGTGCTCTCAGGCTGAACTGGTGTCTCGGTGGCTTGCTCACCAGTCGCTGGGCTGTCAGCAAGCTGGCGGCCAGGCGGCCAGTAGGTGCTCTCAGGCTTAATCGGTTCGTGAGTCTCAGCGAGCTTGCGGCCTGGAGGCCAGTAGGTACTCTCTGGCTTACTTGGTGCGTGAGTGTCAGCGAGTTGGCGGCCTGGAGGCCAATACGTGCTTTCCGGCTTGCTTGGTTCATGAGTCTCAACGAGATTGCGGCCTGGAGGCCAGTAAGTACTTTCTGGCTTAATCGGCTCGTGGGTCTCCGCGAGCTGACGGCCTGGAGGCCAGTAGGTACTCTCAGGCTTGCTTGGCTCGTGAGTGTCAGCGAGTTGGCGGCCAGGCGGCCAGTAGGTGCTCTCAGGCATAATCGGCTCGTGGGTCTCAGCAATCTGCTCATTCTGTTCAATGGCAGCGGCGACGCTGAGAGCGGCAAGGACAGCGATGACCAGGTGAAGTTTCATCTTGAGTTGAATGAGAGAGCTTGGGCGGCGGTTGTTGTGGTGAGGTGTTTGATGCGAATCAAATGTTGGAATGAAAAAGCAAGAGCGCTAGGACTTTGAGGACCGGAGGCTGTGAAACCTCGTGCACTGGTCGCCGCCCTGAGGCGAATCGGAGAGCGCGAGGCTACATAGGCGAACGCGAGCGAGGGCGACCGTGAGACCTTCACCCTACCATATCATACCACAGGAGCCATGCATTTCAAGCAGCGTGGCCAGTGGTCCACACGAACAGGAGACACTCCTTTGTCTTACAGTACGTAAAAATCCACCTCAAACCATCACTCGGCAGCGCGAGATCCCAGGCACCATACAAAAACCAAGATAACTCATATTCGAATCGGCCAAGCCCAGGTGTGATCGCTAGATAGTTAGATGGGTGTACACGATGCAGCATCCTGTCGAATTCTGGAACGTGGGCGGAACGCGGTCGTAACCCCCCGTGTGGGTACGCGCTGATAGTCGTCCAAGATCCACGACGCTTGGCGTTTGTATGCAAGCCACCATTCAAGCCGTGCGATAATTTCGAGCCCAAACGATCTGATGTGCGGGCTTGGTCTCCATATTCCTTGAAGCGTTACCATATCACACACTGCGAACGTCGGTCGCGGCTCGTGAGTGATGGCCAGCCAACCCATATCCATTGAGGAAAAAAGTGTACGTAGCCACGAGCGATATGCCGTGTTGAGGCATGTGTGCATGTGTGCACCCACATACTGTATTCCCAGTCGTGATATGACTGCGATATGCGTCAGGCTGGGCTGGTTGGATGCAACGCGAAGGTGGCCAAACTGCCTTGAGACAAGCCCCGACCAGCTAGAATTCCGCCAGATCTTGAGATCTCGCCGTGGGTTGGGTTTTGTGACCAATGTGCCAAAGAAAATGCCACCTTTGTAAATACCGGACAGGCTCGAAGATCAGTCCTACTGAAGAAGAAGGCGAGGCCCCACACGCTGAAGACTGAAGGCTGAAAGAATGGCACGCTGTGGATGGATGGGTTCACAGTGTGAACTGCGAACTTCACAGTTGTTGGAATGGCCTACACTCGAGAACTCAGCTTTTCGTGCGCGTGACACTGTCAACTCGCGTCGCCCGTTGTCACTGGCAAAAGTCCACCAGAGTTGTGTCCCTCGACGTGAAGTTTGGTTCTTTCCACGCGGTCCAGCGGTCCAAATCAGAGGGAAACGATCAGATCTGGTGCCGAAACCATAAAAATGCAAGTCAAGTCGTGAACGGGAAAAGAGAGATCTCTCGAGTGGGACAATCGTCGTTTAGAGTGGCATACTCTGGTAGAAAATTGAGCCTAGCCTGGACACACACCCTCCCGCACTCGTATCCAGTATCCAGTCTATTAGGCTCAAAATCCACGGCACAAAATCTTGAACTTTTGAGATCTTTTGGTGCACGGCAGCAACCAAGTCCGTTTTCTTTTTAGGAAAATATCGTGAAGCATCCGTGTTGTTTTGATGTTGTTTGTGTTCTCACTGGATGATTTGCAACGGAAAAACTATCGCGCACACGCACCCACGATCTGAATACTGCATGCAGAGTAGCATGCCGCTCTCCCTGTCGCCAGTGATGGCCTTTAGTACCTACGTGGGGGATGCAGGCGTGAGACCCATGCCTGAAGCTCGAAGCTGCTGCGCTTTAGACATCTTCTGGGTCGGGGATGCTCTGGTACGCACGTCGACGCATGCTTGTGACGGCCTGGAATGCTGCCATCGCAGCAAACGCAAGCATCGCGCCACTCAACGCACCTCCCAAGAAGCCAGTCGCCGAGGAGCTCTCGTTTGTAGCCGTGACAGCCAGGCTCTGGGCAGCTGCCGGGCTAGGAGGCCCGCCGTGAAGGAGCTGCTGCAGGAGCTTCTCGAGCTCTGTGCGCGGTGGCAGATCGAGGGTCTTGGCGTGGTTGTCTGGGTTCTTCAGAGCCTCCGTCACGTCAACGTACCAGTTTCCAAACGTGATCGGAATCAAGTGGCGGCTCGCTGGGTTGGAGAAGTCGAGCTTCTTGAGATCTATCATGCGCAGCACCATGTTCTGCGTCGACTGGATGAACAGCCTGCCTCGCGCGTGGTCGCGGACGACGTTCCACTCGGTCGCCTCGCTGTACGGAGGACGCACGACGGCGTTCAAGATGTGGAGCGCGTCCGAGACGCCACGCTGGTCCTCTGTGGCCTCCGTGTACGACGTAGCTCCTCCTACCTCGTTGGAGTATCCTAGCGGCACGTGGTGGTTGAGTACTGACACACGCAGGAAGCGTTCCTTCGCTCCGTAACCACCTGGGATCTCCGTGAAGCCGTTCGCCGCCAACGCCGCGAGCTGCTCGTCGAGCGGCGGGTCGTTCGTGAGCACGTGATTGATGTTGTCGTACACCTTGGTCTCACCTTTGATGAACTCAATCACGAGGCTCTTGCCCAGTGCGTCGTGGATGCTGACGTGGAGCGGCACACGGCCCAGGCTTGTGCTGTGGAGAATCGGCACCTGGATCCGCTCGTCAAACTCGGCGATCTGGAAGGTCTTGAGTCCTTCACGCACTTCGTCCACAGTCGCGTAGTTGCCCAGCAAGTACGAGCACACGGACGTGATGATGGGCTTGGTAGGGTCCTTGACGTTGACTGGATCGTTCTGCGGCGTTGGGTACTGCGTCTCCACGAGGTAGAGCCACGCGGCCGACAAGCCGCGTTCGTTGAGACCGTCGGACGCGACGTTGAGACCGAACATGTTGAACGCCACGAAGCCGTACTTGCTCTGCCACTTGTAGTCGGAGCAGTCCACGCAGCCCAAGACCGGAAGCTCCTGGAAGCTCGTGCCGCGAGGGATCACTTCCACGACGGTCTTGAGGTCGGCCTCAAAGTCCATGGTGCGGCCGCTGATGGCATTGCTGGGGAATGAGGAGTTGAGTCGGAAGTCGCTACAGGCAGAGCTCATGCCCATGGCCGAGGCCATGGCTAGAGCCACAGAGGCGGCCCGAGCTAGCATGGGAAGCTGCATGAACGTGGAAGGATAGAAGGCAGACCGGAAGAGTCCAAGTGGCGACCCGTCGAGAACATGTCGGCCCAGTTCGGTGACCGTGAGCAGCTCATTTGCAAAAGTGGGTGTGGTGTGTGGGTTAGCATTCCAACGGAATGATGGTAATTCCACTTTCTCATAGCGTGAGTCAAGAAAGGCTAACTGGTGAGGTGTGGGTTCGCATTCAACCGGAATGATGGTAGTTTCTCAGAGCGTGCTCACAGTAGGCTAACTTGTGCTGGCAAAGGCTAATTCGCAACTAATGTCACTATGGTTTAGATCCCCTCGTTTGAGTGGATTCGTCCACTAAGTTCGCATGTCCTTATTAGTAGCCTCTTTCGGGTTGCAAACAACACGAGCTGTGGTAAGACGGAAGCGCGGGACGGCAAAGCGCGAAGACACGAGGGTTCCGAGTGGAGATTCCTGCATTCGCACAGCTCTCCCTACATCAGCAGCGCATTAAACAGAAGAAAGAAGACATGGCGGACCCAATGGACGCTGTCGCGGCGGCCGCAGACGCACTGGCGGCGGCGGTGGATGCCAGTGAAATGGCGACTGACGAGCCAAACACGACCAACGGATTGAAGAAGCGTGCGTTGGAGCTGCTCACGGAGGCGGCTGAGGAGACTGCCAGTGCCGAGGACGAACTGGAGCTGGAAGCCACAACGCTGGACGACGTCATGGTGTCGCCGCTGCTGAAGAAGGCGCGTGTGGAGACAAACGACGAGGATTTGAATGGAGAGGACGACGTCGAGGATGTCGCCATCGACGAGGAAGAGAACGCGTCGGCCACGGAGGGAGACGTGGGAGACGATGTACTGGATGACATGGATCTTGCGCCTCCAGATGCGAGTACGGATGAAGACGAACAGCCTCGTGACGGCACTCGCAATGGCGCGGACGCCGATGTGATCAACCTTGACGAGGAAGACGACGAAGAGGACGAGGAAGAGGACGACGAGGACACCGACGTGAACCCCAACGGGACGCAGGACTTTGAGGACGAAGAAGATGAAGACGACGAAGCGGATGAGGTGTACACGGAGGAACAGCGACGGAAAATGGACCAGAACAAGGCAGAAGCCCGGTATCTGATCACGGAGCTGGGTAGCTCTTCGCGCAGCAGCCTCGTGCTCACAGCGCTTGAGAAGTACGGCGCTGATCTGTTCAACGGCCACGAAGCGGCGCGTGATGCCATCCTTGTCGACGCATGTGCGAAGGACTCGATGCTCGGCCTGCTCAAGGAAACGGTGCGCATGAACCAGATCTACAAGAACGGCACGGAGGACGCGCCTCTGGAAGTCGACGGCGATGACGAGGAGTACGACGATGAAGACGATGACGACGATGAAGAGGACGAGCCGTCGCAGCCTCAGCGTGTGGACGACGAGGACGATGACGGAGAGATCAACCTCTTGTCGGATGAAGACACAGACGAAAACGCCGACTCACGACCAGACGAAGAGGAAGATGACGACGTGGAAGACGATGAGGAGGCAGAGGATACGGCAGGCACAGCAGAAGAAGAGGACCCACAGACGGCCGACTCGGCCACGGGCGAGGAGGACGACGAGTCGCTCGGGGAACTCTCCAGCTAGGTAGGTTGTGTGTGTCTGCTTAACGTATGCCTTTCCGCCAAAAGGCCAATATATCTGCCATAAAAACGAGTGAGAAGTCTTCACAGTCGCATCTATCCTGACGACAAGCGACACAGCCCATGATCTCTTGAATCGCTTAGGAAATAGGCCTATTCGAGGCTGATACAAGAGGTCTCGCACATGTTCAGTGTCTTTCCATTGAGATCATTATCATCACTTCACGCTACTACTAGTATGGTACAAGTTCTATCGCTATTGGTTGGTTGTGCTTGTGGGCTTAGAGCTGCATCATGTTCATCTCTTCCGACTGCCACAGAAGCTGGTGGAGCAGGTCGCTCTCGAACTCGCCCATGACTTCCTGGTGGGTCATAGCGGCGCACTCGGACTGCGTGGATGGCGAGTGAACAGACGGCACTGGCGAGCACGGCGCCGACGACTGAGGCGAGCACGGGACGATGACAGCAGCTGGAGACACTGTGGCCTCTACGCAGCAGTGGTCGCAGTTGGCGGCCAGCGACTCGAGCACGGCGTTGCGCGCACGCAGCGCCAACACTTCGGCCTCCAGGTCGCGGATCTTCTGCTGCGAGCGCTCGCGCAGACGCGCGGCGGCGATGCGGTTCTTGATCTTCTTGACTTCCTTTGGGTCGTACTGGTTCACGACTTCCTCTGGGATGTCGATGGCCTCGCGCTTGCGGCGGCGGCGCGGCTGCGAGGACTTGGCGCTCGTGTACGGCGCGTGGCGCACTGGCTTGACGTCATCTTGGTAGTCGAAGTCGCCCGTAGGCAGCTCGACCATGAGCTGGTTGAAGTGGCCGATGGGCTCGTCGAAGTCGGCGACCGTGAGGTGGCTGGCGTCGAACGAGACAGGCGAGCAGGGGATCGTGGCGGAGAAGGAGTTCATTGTGGTGGAGGAGGAGGAGGGGGAGGGGGGAGGGGAGTTGCTTGTGTTGGTGGACACTTGTGTGCATGCGAGTGAGTTGGTGAGTGAGCTTCATTACGCTGCGATCCGAACGCATGGCTTCAAGTCGAATAAGCAGTTCGTCCGTCTCGTGACTGGAGTCGCCTCCATGTGTCGCGGGAATTGACACGAAAGACCTTCACTTTTCCCAAAATGACCATCACTCGCCATCGATTTTGGAGAAAATTCCCAGTTTGGCAGGACGGATGTTGGTCCTCGGTGGTTCACAAACGAGACTCGGACTTGACGAAGTCCAACGGACGGACGCGGGCACATCCATCATGACTGGCTGAGGGACCAACCAATCTTATCGCATCTGTGAGCTCACTACAGGATTCCCTTCTCCGATTCAGTAGTCGCCTCTTTCGTGGAGATGGCCATGGCAACCAAGTTGTCATCTTCGTCGGTGAGGTTCGCATTTCGTACTTAGTCGGATGGAAGGGTGAATGTGTCACGAAGGTGGACCAACTTTCGCTGTTGTCCGATGGTTTCAGCAAAATCTTGTTGGCGCAACATTACAGATGTTCGTTCCAGCGAATTTTGTTCCACATTTTTCTTGGTTTTTTTCCCCTCCCCTCTTTTGCTCTCCGCTCGGCTCCCCCCGCCAACATTTTCCCCACGCAAAACGACAAAACCGTTCCGACAGCCACACTTTAGACGCCAACTCCGTTAGACCACCAACCAATATGCCAAGACAAGAACGAGGATCCCGTGGCAAGGGCGGCAACGCCAACGCCAACAAGAACGGCAATGGAAATGGCAACGGCAACGGCAACCGTGGCGGCAAGCGCTCGGCGCCGTACGAGTCGCGACAGGACCGCAAGGGCGGCAACCAGCCAGCCAACAACAACGGCGGAAGCCGCGGCGAGCGCAAGGGCCGTGGCGGTGCGGACAACGGCCGTGACGGAGCCAAGGGCGGCGCGAAGAGCGGAGGCCGCGGCGGACGTGGAGGAAAGGGCGGTGCGGCCAAGCCAAAGCCGAAGACGGCCGAGGATCTCGACCGCGAGATGGACTCGTACTGGGGCAAGTCGGAGGAGCACGCGCAGAAGAAGCTGGACAGCGACATGGACGACTACTGGAAGACCAAGGACGCCGCCAAGGACGGCGACGAGGAGCAGAAGGACGGAGAGGACAAGACCGAGGAGCCTGACGCTGAGACTGAGGCAGTGGCCACGGAAGACAAGGCCGAATAAACAACAACGATAGCGACGCTTCGTTACAGTACTCTATAGTAAATACTTCTTGGACTCGACACCGTCCTCTGCTGTTATGGGCCGACCAAGGCAGGGCAAACGATGGATACAGTACGACGTGTATTGCAGAGACGACAACACATCAAAGACACAATCTCAGCCGAAGACTTCCTGGAGTTTGCCGAGCGCTGCGAGCACGAGCCACAGCACACCGACGATCACCGACAGCATGGACGAGAAGATGGAGATGCGGAACGCCATGATCTCACTGCGCTCGCCCAGTCGACCTGTGGCTTCACCGTACACCGCCGCGAACACGCCCATGGTCGCGATGGACACGAAGCAGAACGAGCCGAGATACAGAAACGACTTGAACGTGTCGTGGAGACCGACCGCAGGCAGCACGCCGAGGATGCCGCCAGGGCCGGCGATGCCATGGACGATGCCCACAATCAGAGCTGTGCACTACAGAAACAAACACATTAGTACTAGCCATAGGGAGGACCTATGCACGCACGTACCTTTTGGGTCTGTGCGCTCTTGAAGTCGATCTGCATGCACTTTGGGATGCGGAAGCGCTTGCCGCAGACCTTGACGACCTCGTCCTTGTCGTCGTCCTCACTGTCGCTGTCGCCGTCGTCGTTGCCCGCCTCACTGCTCGTTGCGCGTCTCCGCTCGGACAGCAGCTCCTGCATGGAAACTGTGCTGTCTGCGGGGCTGATCTGTGGCGCCACAATGTCGTGGTTGGTCTTGGACCCATCGTCATTGTTCTCATTGCTTGGCTCGTCGCCTTCCTCCTCTTCCACCAGCTTCTTCTTGTGCAGCCTCGCGAGGTTGCGCTTGCGCTGGGAAGGCGAGAGCGCAGTGGCCGTCTCGCAGTCCTCTTCATCATTCGCCTCACGGTCTTGTTCGTCGTCCACCTGCAGCGCGTCGCTCTTGACGCCTTTGTACAAGAGCTCTCTCGGTGACGCGCTCATGATCGACGCCGTCTCGTTCTCCGTGTCCAATGCATCGTCCTGTTCGTCGTCGCGCTCGTCCACACAGTCGCTATCGCCGTCCACCTGCAGTTTGACTTCGCTCTTCCTCACCTTGGCTTCTCGCATCTCGCGTCGGCGTTGCTTGGCCTTCTTCATGCCTTCGTGGATGCCATACAGACCAAGTCCAACCATGAACACGCCGACGAGGATATCTGTGACCACGTTTAACGCCGTGAAGTCCAACTTTCCATCCAGACTGATGAAGATGATCGCCATGATGATCAAGCCAATACTGTGTCCGCAGCCCCAGCGGATGCCGAGCGCGAACGATCGCCAGGACGAGCCTGCCGACAACGTCGCCAATGCACTGAGGTGATCCGGGCCTGTGAGCACGTGGATGAGCCCGAAAAACATGCCCGTGAGCGCCAGTTTCAGGGGCGAAGAGTGCGCCAACGCGCCGCCTTCCTCGGTGTCGTGCATGGCCGCATGAGAGACCTCCACGCGCAGCCAGCGCGTCGCCATGGTCGCTTGGGAATGAGGCACGATGAGCTGCTTGACCCCAACGCCGTTTACGGTTCACGACTCCGTGTCTCTACTCCGGTTTCCCAGGTGGTCAACGTTACTGCGGCGGATAGGTAGGCGTTAACGAACGCATTTCAGTTAAGAACATCAGAGTCAGACCTCATACTTCCAATTAAATATATATATAGACCTGATATACCCATTTCATATCATATTTGATCATCATCTTTAAGTAAATACCATATCCCCAATTCCAAGAATAGCTCTTCAACATGATGGATGCATAAGACGAAGCGCCAAAAGCAGCCTCTCTTCGTCGGCTGCATGCGAGCGTGCAGCGATCTTCCGCCGTCTCTACTGCCTGTATACTTCTTTCGCACTTTGCAATCGTCGTCGCCTTCGTGACTCGCTCTGGAAATGACGCTCGTGGGCCGCTGGACGGCGCGTCAGCTTTGCCTGGCCGTCGGGTACATCTACCCGTTGTACAAGTCGTCGCGTGCGCTGCGTCGCCAGGACAAGCACGAGCTGCTCGAGTGGACGACGTTCTGGACGACCAATGCTTTGTTCTGGGTCGTGGAGCTCGTGGGCGACACGGTCATCAGCTGGGTGCCCTTCTACTTCGAAGCCAAGATCGCGCTGCTGCTGTGGCTCGTTTTGCCTCAGTACCACGGCGCACGCGTGCTCCACGACAAGTGGCTCGCTCCGACATTCGAGAAGCACGAAGAAGTGATTGATGTTGCGATCACGGACATCAAACGCCGAGCCAGCGGCATGGTCATGCAGGTCTGCAAGGACACAGCGGCAATGGCTATCAAGCGAGGTTCTGGCGTGATGGCCCAAGGCCAGCAGTACGTCGCTACGCAGCTTGTGCAGCAAGCCATGTCCAAGCTGAACCAGCCAGCTGCAGGCGAGTCCATGACTCAGGAGCTTCGCGTGCCGGCGATCGTGTCGTTCTTAACCACGGCTGTTACGTCGACCACCACCATGCCATCGCCTTCACCTCCCGTGAGAAAGTCCGTCGTGGTGCCGCCGATCCTTTCGGAAGCCAAGGAAGCACCAGTGAAGGAGGACAAGAAGCCACACGACTCGGAGGCGAAGAAGCCTACGAAGCAGGCGAACGAGTCGAAGGAGGCACAGGCGAAGGCCGAAGCGAAGGCCGAGACTCTCGAAGACAACTGTAAGGCCGACGAAGTGAGCCAGGCGAAGAAGCCTGCAAGTCCCAAGCGTCGCGCGGCATATACCGACACCAAAACGGCGTTGCCTCCTCCAACGCGCGCACAGGACAAGAGCAAGGAACTACTCACGCATTTCAAGAAGCTCATGGTCAAAGGGTTTAAATTGAGCTATTACCCGTCCGAAGGGGACGCCAAGAACCGGTCGCTGAGCTTGGCTAGTCCACAGTCGCGCTACTTGATGTTCGAGAGCTCGTCGCAAACGGATTCGACCAAGGCGAAGAAGTCGGTCAAGATGTTCATCCTCAACATTCGACGCGTGGCTGCCAGCAGAGTCGGAGAGGAGGGAGTCCCAGCGACGATCGACGAGACGCGGGCGTTTGCGATCGACAACGGCAAGTCGATTCTTGTCTTCGAAGCTGAAAGCACCAAGACCCGAGACCTTCTTGTCGCGGGCATGCGCTTGCTTGTCAACGAACACAAGCGCCAAGACACGATCGCGCTGACGGCACTCACGTACTGGCTCGAGAAGACGATCAAGCAACGTGCTTTCAACCGAGTCGTGGACGCGCTCGCGCCGAAGAGCCGACTGGAGACGGAGACTGGAGTAGAATTCTAGCGGCCGTAACGTAGTCGCATACTGGATAATGAAAATATTCAGGATCAAACCGCCGACCAGACTTTCTTCTCGGTATCCAATGGCGAGTGGTGGGCACGGAACTCGGTCGTCGAGTCCTCCGCAGACTCGCCGCTGCTTCCCGTCGCGGTGTGGGACGTTGACGTCTGGGTCCCACACGTGTCCACGTCGTTCTTCTTGTCCTTCGACTCGGCAGCGCGTCGCTTACGGTACACCTTGCGTCGTCCTTCCACGAGCTTTGGTGTGACTTCGTACAGTTCGACACCCAGACCCAGCGCGCAGAACTCGTGATCTCCGTAGTAGTCCAGCACAAAGTTTGTCTGCATCTTGTCTTCGTTGGCTCGCAGCCACGACGCGATCCGCTTGGACACTATGATCTGACCGCCGAAACCCATGTCGCCGATCTCACGACCGATATACTCACTGGCGCCGATGTACAGGGTCTTGCCGGTCACAGGATGCACTTGCGAGATGATCGAGCCTTCCTCTGCGGCGCTGGTATCGTGGACTCCCATGCGGACACGAATGCCCTTGAAGAGCGGCGTGCACTTGAAGCCAAACTCACGCTCCGTCTTGGTCGACGGCACGAGTCCTTCGAGCTCGGACGGCCACTTGGCCTGCAGAAGCTGCAGCTGAACCTCGAGACAGTAGCCGACCGCTTCCTGGATCGTGTGGAACGCGAGCTGGAACGCATCGCCTGCCGTCGTGATCTCGTAGCCGCGGAACTTGAGCAGCGTGCCACGCAAGAGATCGTCGTGGATCCGCTGGGCTGCATCAATCACTTCCTGGGGTGCCTGAGCCCACAGTGCACTGGACGACTCGATATCCGTATTCACGAAAACCGGGTTCTCCGGGGCGTCGACGACGTCACACGTTCCACTGGTACACGACTCGTGGCGGCGAATGCCCTGCATAGCTCGCCACTCTGGCGTGTTCCGCAAGTGCAGAGGAATGATCGGCTCCAGGATACGAAGGCAGCACTGCTGGCTTCCTGCCATCACGAGCGCCTGCGCGGCACCGAAAAAGTAGTACAGCGTCGTGACGACACCCACGACGTAATCCGGGATCTCGTCGACGTCCTGCTCCTGCATGCCGATCAACCCGAACTGGATCAGCGAGTATGGCAGTGTGAACACAGTACACACGACCATCATGAGCTTGAGCCGTCGGTACAGCGGCGAGGCCGTGAGCATGCCGTGGATGTGCTCGTTCTTGCGTCCTTTGAGCTTGAGCTTGAACAGCGCGCCAAGGGAAATCACGATCGACAGGATGATCACCGCGAGTTCAAACATGTTGAGTATGCGGTACGAGTGGCCGTAGCTGCGCTTGTTCACGAGCAGCACGACGCCAGACAACAAAAAGCCCAGCAGGATGATCATGGCGCCAGACGCGTACCTGCGGATCTGCTTGCGTTCATTGGCCTGGCCGCGGTCGTGGGTCGTCTTGGCGAGCTTGTACAGTTCGATGGTCAGTAGAAAGATCCAGTACGCGCCGAGCACGAAGAAGATGTTCTCGAGACACAGCAGCAGCGTGAGCATGGGCGTCATGTTGTCCGGGTCGTGCGTGAGCTTACTCAGGTACGCGGCTTCGCCACCGTCGCTCTTGTTATCTGGCTTGAGCAGATTGTCGACCGCGCCGTCGACCGAGCCGCTGGCGAGGATGTCGTCGAGTGTTGGTGGTGAGCCCGAGCCGCTTCCGTGGCGCTTGTTGTAGTCGTGCTCGTATTTTTCGACGCCGTCGACCCACTTGTCCAACGACGCGATGAGGTACGCGTAGAACAGGCCTGCGGAGAGCGCGTGGAGGCACGTACAGATGAGGAAACTGGTCGTGACGAAGCGCACGGCCGAGCGGAACACGTCGCCGCCCAGCTTGCGGATGTGGTTGCTCGCGATCAGCGTCGCGATGAACGAGAAGAACAGCGTCGCCGTGTACACGTACAACCACGTCGGGTCGTTGGACAACTCGACGTCGTCCGCCTGCAGTGCGCGCCGTATGCCGCCTCTCCATTGCGCGATGTGCTTCATGTTGGTTTCCCCGAGTCCGTGTCGCCCGATATCGTCGGAGTGATTTCGTTGGTTTTTGTTGGTGTTGGGAATTCTTCCCCTCTGTTCCACGAAGACTGTTCTGTAGCTTCGGTCGGGTTCAATAATTGGTTCTGCTGCTGTGTGTCCCTGTTCCCTCGTTCGATGGGAGGTTCCTGTACCGGGGACTCAATTATTGGTTCCAGCCAAAAGCGCGGCGAAGCAGTCGATAACCCTCCAAGTGAGACGAATCGACTCACCACTGTCCACTGCGAGCGCGCGCACCCGACGCAGATTCTTCGAAGACTCGCGCGTGGTCAGCCGACGCTTGGGCTTGGGCTTGCGTCTTGATTCGAGTTTGGTCTGGCCAGTAATCGCGTCGAGGAAGCCAGGCTGGCGATAGACGTCGAAAGGCGCGTGATTGTGTTTGGTCTGCGAGAAGCAATAGGTTTTGTGACCATTTTGCACCAAAAATAGAATTTTAGAGTTTTTCATGCATGAAGAAAAATGAGCACGAGCAGATGGTGTCACACACCGTAGAAAGGGCAGCATTTACTGGGTTGTGTCACGGGTTTGGACACCCTCAGACGCAACCCCTCCCCTAAACGTCTCTTTGTGACTCTCTTTTGGTAGATAAACCATTTTCGAGCCATGTTCTAACGTCATTTCGACCATCACACATGGTTAGACTCAGATATCCTCTGATTCCATTGGTGTGAAAGACCGTTTGATGGGTCGCGAAAGGCAACACCATGGCGCTTCCCATCGTCTCAATCGCCATTCCCATGGAAGCAGCGTCCGACAACCAATGGCGGTTCCCTGGTGGTTGGTCCTCGGCCACAGTCGCGCCGATTACCCTTCGAGAAGGTGTCCATGCATGCGCGTCGCTTCGCTCGCGTGATACAGATCACTATGCTGTGTATCACGAGGAAGGTCGTGGTTGTAGAGAACCCTCCGTGAACCTGAAAGCAATTCAATGGTACCGTTGCCCGTTTGAAAGGCCAACGCCTACGTTACTGTACCGGTAGTATATCCCTGGATTGTCGAATCGCGAATCCAGGGATATACTACCGGTACAGTAACGTAGGCGTGCATTCATGCATACCCACATCCTGGAGAGATCCGTGGCGCCGACAGTCTCATCGCTGCATGCGCAACGTCTGGTTGCAAGTCAATGGGACGGACGCTTAAACTCCTTTGCTCGCATTGGCCAGGCCTTTCAAACGGGCAACGGTACCATTGAATTGCTTTCAGGTTCACGGAGGCTACACGTCCGACATGAAGGGTACTGTAGCGAGGACCTGGTGATGCTGACGAGTGCGTTCAGCTTGGACTGCCGCAGTTGGTACTGTAGGCGAGATACGCTACAAACAACCACGCGCAATCCTGTGTGGGTTCCGTCCCAACTTCCTCTTGCAATCTCCAGAGATTTCTACTTCGTAACGAATGGAGCGAGCTGGACATGACTGTCTGAACGCGAAAAGCCCTGCATCCTTGACGGAGAACCAGTAAGAAAATCCGGTTACGACTTCGAATTCGTCATTTCACACAAATCCCACGGTAGAAAAGTCAACGTGAGCAATTGTGCAGTACAGATAACGCGGCAACTACTCGATCTTCATTTAACGGCTTCATCCTTCTCGTAGTGTAGGCAACGATAGCTTCGTGCTACAGGTCAGTGCTCACAAACAACGCCTTGCCGGCCTTGGCCCCGACACGGTCGCGCGAGATACCGCAGCCGTGGTGGCGTTCGGCTAGCATCGCCGTGATCTCGTCCGTGCCCACTTCACAAGGCTGCCTGCTCACTCGTTTCTTCAATTCCTCATCCAGCGCCGCACACGCGAGCACAATCAATGCAACGTCCACTCCCGGTGCAATATCCAGGATGTACGATGCCCCGTTGTCAGCTGAGCCGTTGTTGGTCTTGGACTTGCGGGCTTGTTTCTTGGCCTGCTTGACGTCCGCTTCGAGATACACGCGCGCAATGCAGTCTCGCTTGTGTTTGACCCCACGGTCGAGCCAGAACATGGTCTCGTGGGTCCCCCACGAGCTGTCCATTCGTATATTGACGATACCACCAGTCGAAGGGTCATCCAGCTGCAGCAGCAAGCGGTTTTCCAGTGGACGGTTGTTGGTCTCCAAGTAACACAGCGCCGCGTTTTCCAACGCAGGCATCATGCTCGCTGGTCGAGGGATCATCGGCACGTACGTCGCGCACTCCATACCCACATCGTAGCTCTCCATAGTCACGATGGGCACGCCGTTGAGGTCCAGCAGAAGCTGCTTGCCTATGGTCTTGTTGGTTTGTTCATTGCCGTTGACTGGCTTGGTCGGTGGGATCTTGAACATGACTGCGCTCGTATCCACGTCTTTGATCTCCAGCGCCTGGTCACCAGTGTGAGACCAGAACCCCTCGGGCATTCGCAGCGTGAGCACGCGGTCCAGCATGAAGCGCGTGTTGATCACGCGCGGGAACCGCGGCTGCGGCACGAGCGGGTTCGCCAGCACGATCTTGGACGCGTCGCTGCCCATGCTTGAGCTTCCTCTTCGGCTTCTCCTTCGTGGCGGGGAAGACGACTGCAGCGGCCCAGTGGTCGCGTTCTTCTCTGGGTTCAGCAGTGTGAAGACTCCCAGGTCTTCCGCCTGCTTCTATATGAGGAGCTCCTCATGCGCGCGCATCTCCATTTTTCCGAGTTGTGTGGAGTAGTACCCATTCGATTAATGGGCTTACCGGGCTAAATGAACTAAGCCGGGCTAATGATGAGCGGATCTCAAATTGGCTTAGTATGAGAGAAAGCTAGTTGATTAGCCTGATCGCGAGGGCGAGGATGCGACTGTTGGTCCAGCGGCAGCTCCACTGGATTTCTCGCGAGCCGCCACGATCATCTTCGCGCGTGTCACGTGATGGCAATCGTCATGTACATCCCCATGGCTCGACCACAAGGCACACAGTATGGGACGGCGCTGGGGTGCCAAATGCGCCGCCTTCACGTCGGGTCGATGCCTCGTCCGGTGAGTGGGTGAGTTCCCCGTTACGTACAGTACGAAAACCCCAAGCAGTACCATCTAGTGCCATCGTGATGGCATCCCGGTGTCTCTCTGTCTGTGTGTGCAGTCACCTAACTGGATTTCTGTCATGCTGCTTGAAGAACCCATCCGATCAGGTCGCGCATAGCCCGGTCAAGGCCGCGTGTGCTGATTGTTGAAGTGGACGTGACCTGCCTCCGCCATTGGTGCTTCGGTTGAGAAGGCCGCAATACAGCAGTGGGGGATGCGCACAGTTGAAGATCTGTTCCAGCTGCCTCAGCTTGAGAGCAGGCACCATGGTCTCACGTCTCGACCCGTGAAGAGGTTTCTTCAGGTGGTTGCATTATGATGGACGCTAGCAAGCGGACCTTCCTGGACGCAGGCTTCACGATCAGCCCCATGTATCCGCACTCGCATCTCCATCCACTGGATTCCTGTATGCGCATGGTCGCCTGAGTTCAGCAGCTCGCCTTACGAGAAGAGGTCTCCATCATGGACAGCTTCATGGTGGACTCTATGATCACCGCCTGCCCTCATGGAGGCCTCGTCAAGGTCTCTGATCAACCTGCAGGTCTACTCTCAGTCTCCATTTCTCCACGAGCAGCTCAAGTCCACCAACAACTCCTACCAAGATGGTCTTCGCCGCCGTCCGCAGCGTCCTCACGATCCTCCTACTCGCCGCTGTCGCGCAGGCCGCCAACGAAGTCAAGGTCACGTCCTACGCCTTCGACGGATCCAAGCTCACGGGTGCGCTCAGCGTCCAGAACCTTGCCTACACCAAGGTCATCAGCGTCATCTACGCCAACACGGCGCAGACGTGGGGCAACACGTGTGCTGCCAGCTACACGAGCGGTCCAGACTCGAGCAACAAGGAGGTGTGGTCGTTCAACTGCGCGATTGGCTCGGCGGGTATCTCTCAGTTCTACGTGCAGTACACGGTGAACGGTGTGACGTACTACGACAACAACGGCGGCTACGGTGTCAACTACCAAGTGACGACCACGACGCCAGCACCAACGACGGCCACGCCAGCGCCGACTACCACGACGCCAACGACTACGACGCCAACTACGACCACGGCGACGCCGTCGACCACGTCGCCGTCCGTGACTCCAGTGCCGTCGGGCTTCCAGGCCGACATCAATACGTACCTGACGTCAGCGTTGCCGTCGTTCAAGTCGTTCTTGTTGGCCAACATCAGCCCCACCACCACTGTCAGTGGTGCTCTCGCTGGGTCGATCATCGCGGCCTCGCCTGGAGGCGCCAACAACTACGTGTTCCACTGGATCCGTGATGCAGCGCTGGTTATGGACGTGATCAATTCGCTGTACAAGGGTGGTGATACGTCGCTTGAGCAGAAGTTCTGGGACCACGCCACCTTCACCAAGAAGCTCCAGGGTCTCACGACGCTGACTGGCCTGGGTGAGGCCAAGTACTTCGTCTCGGGCACAGCTTTCAACGATGGCTGGTGCCGTCCACAGAACGACGGCCCTGCTCTCCGTGCCAGCTCGTTCATTCGCTTTTCCAAGGCGTACCTCGCCAATGGAGGCTCGATGCAGCGTGTGCTGGACCTGTACAACAGTACATCCACGGGTATCATCAAGAACGATCTTGAATACGTCTCGAAGAACTACAACGACGCCAACGGCTGTGACTTGTGGGAGGAACAGCGTGGTATCCACTTCTTCACGGTCGCCTCGCAGCGTCGCGCCATGTACGAAGGCCGTGACTTCGCCAACTTTGTTGGAGACACGGGAGCCGCTGCGTGGTACAACACGCAGGCATTGGCTCTGGACACCAAGCTCGCGTCGTTCTGGAACTCTGGCTCGCAGGTCGTGCAGACCACTCTCAGTGGCCGCCTCTTGGACGCTGCCATTCCGCTTGGCTCGGTCCACGGTGACAACGGCGACGGTGTCTTCTCACCTCAGGACGACAAGATCTTGGCGTCGGTGTACCAGCTTGAGGCCGGCTTCATCAACGAGTACGCGATCAACTCGAACGTCAAGGTGGACGCGTCGGGTCTCCCGCTCTCTGTGGCCATCGGTCGCTACTACGGCGACGTGTACGACGGCGCGGGCACGTCGTCCGGAAACCCGTGGTACCTGTGTACGGTGATTGTGGCCGAGACGGCGTACCGCGCTGCCACGGCATTCGTCAAGGCTGGCTCCATCACGGTCACGAGCCTCAACCAGAAGCTGTTCAACGGTGCAGCTCCAGCTGGACTTGGACTCAGCGTCGCCACGGGCACGTACGCTGCCGGCTCGACGTCGTTCAACGCGATCATCACGGCGCTGGAAACCTACGGCGACATCCACGTTCGCCGCGTCAAATACCACGGCGCGTCGGGCTACCACCTCAACGAGCAGTACAACCGCGCTACGGGTCTCTCGCAGGGCGTGAACGACCTCACGTGGTCGTACGCCGCCATGATCTCGGCTAACCTCGCCCGCCAGGAGCTCAAGACCCTGACTGGCGCGGCCTAAGACCCTCGCTCTCTATGAGCTTCGTGTTCTTCTTCTACATTTAAGGAGCTGGTTACAACAACTGCCAAATATGTCCTACTGAGTGCCATGACAGTCCTTTGCTTACAGTTATCCATGAGGCATCCCCACGAATCTGGCGTCTCACGGGTCTCAGGTGACGGTCTCACGTGGCTGGTGACCTGACCTCCTCGCTGTGGTCACTCTCGAACGCCTGAGATGTCAAAAGCAGCACCCCAAGGAGTGGGCTCTGCTGGATTTCCGCCTTGCAGTGTTGGACTTAGTGGACAGGCAAAGCTCGAAAGTTCAGAAGCCGCTTCGTTTTTGGCTGCTTGGCTTGGGGCAACTTCAACCTTCTACGAACGTTATCTGAGTAACCATCCTCGAAACCACCCACGAACACCTTCAATGTACTGTTTTACCGTGCCATTTGATGATAATTGCGTGTCATGATGATTTCCATACATGCTAACTTCCTGGATCTCTGACAGGACGGTGGTCCTCGGATCAAAAGCGTGCTTGCTCTTCTTCGACTTCTCACGCGAGTTACTTCATTCTTCAGTTTGCTGTGGAGTACGCACACCGACTTCTGAAGCTCCTTATTAGCAGAGGCCCAACACGCCATCATGGTCTTCGCACCTGTGCACAACGTCCTCACGATCCTCGTGCTCGCCGCCGTCGCGCAGGCCGCCAACGAAGTCAAGGTCACGTCCTACGCCTTCGACGGCGCCAAGCTCACGGGTGCGCTCAGCGTCCAGAACCTGGCGTACTCCAAGGTGGTGAATGTCATCTACGCCAACAACGCGCAGACGTGGGGCAACACGTGCGCTGCCAGCTACACGAGCGGCCCGGACTCGAGCAACAAGGAGGTGTGGTCATTCAACTGTCCGATCAGCAGTGCCGGCATCACGCAGTTCTACGTCGAGTACAAGGTGAACGGCGTGACGTACTAATACGACAACAACGCCGGCTACGGCACCAACTACCAAGTGGCGAAGGTGACGCCTGCTCCGACGGCGAAGGCGCCAACACCAGCGCCTACAACGCCAGCTCCCACTACCGTCGCGCCTGTTACCACTACACCCGCGACCAAGAAACCGCCGCCGACACGTGCTCCGACCCCAAGTCCTACCACCACGAAGGCAAGCTCCCCAGCAACCTCCGCACCGCCACCAACGACTCCAGATCCAACAACCCAAACGCCAACAACACCGAAACCAACAACACCGGAACCAACAACACCAGAGCCAACGACTCCAGACCCAATAACTCCAGAACCAGCAACACTGGAGCCAACTACACCAGAACCAACGACACCGGAGCCAACAACGCCAACACCAACAACTCCAGAGCCAACAACGCCAGAACTAACAACGACAACGCCAACGCCAAC
>JAADWY010000565.1:0-21300 GCA_023336355.1 Pythium dissotocum
CTTCTCGTTGAAGACCATGACGGGCACGAGGTCGGCGCCGTTGCGCATGGCCAGTTTGATGAATCCGAGTCGTTTCTTGAGGATGAGCACGGTCTCCGCGGCGTCTCGGTCGGAGACAAACATCTCAGGGATGCCGCCTGGATAAATCTTGACGCTCTTGCCCGATGCCAGGACTTTATTTGCCGTGGCTCGCGAAGCATCGACGGCACCAAGCCTACAGAGGCAGAAAAAGTTGGTGTGAGGTTGGCTTAAATACTAGTGAGAATAGAGTACCGGGCACGTACCATAGACTCGCATCGCGACAGAACGGAACCGTGAAGATGGCAGACGCCCCGAGAACTATCAAGCCACGCAAACGACCATGATCTGAGACTTGGTCCATTCGAATATATTCATGAGACCCAGTACTTACTGCGAGTGTCAACGCTGGGGAAAACCGTCTCCCAGTTTCCCGCGGGCAGCGCAAAGCGCGAGTGGACGAAGACGCCGTGGGGGTGGTAGCCGAACACGTACTTGCCATTCTCTTGCTCAGTGGTCTCCGCTGGTACTTCACGCAGGATCTTCATCTTGAAGTAGCTTCCGCCGACCAGATTCCACAGACGCATGGACCGAAAGGCCTCCCACTGCTTGCCATGAGCTGACGACTGCGCGCCGTCAAGATACGACGGCACGTACGCCACAGCGAGCAGGACAACGAGCCACGTCCAGCCACTGTGGATGAGATGCGACGCCGCCAGGACGACCGGTACGAACCAAAACACGTAGTGCACGACCACGAAGACAAACGCATGCGTCACGATGGTCTGCAGCCACGCAGGCACACGGCTGCCCTCCCAGTAGTCCGGGATCCGGTGCTCGACCACCGTCATGTCTTGGGTGTGAGTGTCTTCCACGGACGAGGCCATGGTGCTGTCGGTCGCTAGCTGTTCGAATCCTTGTACTTCGAAGTAAGACGTAGCTCGTCGTCTCGGGGGATGCCGAACTGTAAGCTGTGGAACACTCGTCGCTGGCTTGAAGAGAGAAGTTACGGAATGGTTCACGGCGGGTCTCACGTGACAGCGTCTCCCACTTCCACTCGATGTTTCGCTCCCTGTTTCTTCGGATCTGAAACAGATCGTACAGTACGTACAGTATCACGCCAGTTGTCGTGCAACCGCCGCAGTAAACGCCTCTTCCATTATCAGGTATCCAATCCTGCCATAAGATGGAGCCACAGTGTATCTGTACTTTCTCATCCCTTGCATTAGGCTGCTTCGCTGCCACAGCAAGCAGCTACGAGATCCTGCAGCGTGGAGTTTGCCTGGATGAGGTTGCAGATCTCTGTGAACAGCTCCTGGACTTGCTGCGGCGTGCTGATCTGGTCGTAGTCGTAGCTTGAGATCCACACAATGCCATTGTGGATCAATCGCAGGAACACGGGCGCCTGACGGTGCATGTACTGCTTGTAGCCTCGCTTGCGCCACTTGGCCAGCAGCATCGCCTCCTTCTCTTCTTTAGACAGCATGAGTCGCTGTGGTCGCATACTGGCTCTTGATCCTGCGCCATAGGTATCAGCAACCTTATCTTCTTTGCAGAGACCAAGACCGTAGCCGATACCCTTGGAATCTGCGAGCCTCTCATCGTCCAGCATGAAGTCAAGGCGGTTCACGAGCACCGAGATGAGCTGCTTCTCGCGGTCGCAGTTGTTCATGATCTCCAGGGGCATCGGTAGGAAAATCGGCGTAATAAGCGGGTGGATCTGCAGGAACGACACGCTCGTGTACTCGGGGATCCGCCGCAGCTCGAGCCCTGCCTGCTTGCCCTTGCGACGAATGGTCGAGATGAAGTCATCTACAATGATGCCGCTGCACGCCAGCCAGCGCACGTCGAAATGGTAGCTCTTGTCCACGTGCATGGTGTCCTCCAAGTGCATCATGAGCCACTCGTTACGCGGGTCTTCGCTCTTGAGCCGCGTGTACGACGCCATCGAGTCACACGACATCTTGTAGCTCAACGAGCCGACTTGCAGCTTTAAATTGGGCGATGGAAGCGGATCCATCGCGACTTTGATACTGATCTTTTCCTGGGCACCGTGTTCCGACGCGACTCGCGTCTGCAGGTAGTCCACGAGCTTGGTGAACCGCGTCGCGTAGGTCTCTTTGTCCTTTTGCGAACCACGAAGAACACTCTGTGGAGGTAGAACGGCAAAGCGGATGCGTCGGTACTTGATCGTATCGCCCATGTCGTCGTGGTAGCCGCACAGCAAGTGGTCCAGCGAGTTCCAGTTGTCTTCGGGCATTGGATACTGGTAAAAGTTCTGCTGCAGTGGGTGGAACGACTGTGTTCGGTCCACCCAAAGCGAGTACCTGTACACGACGGGCTCGTTGTGGAGACCTTGCGATGCCCGATCAATATATCTCTTGACCTGAATCTCCTGGCGCTCCGCGTCATAGATGAGCTGGTGGATTCGATGGCCCATACTCAGGTAGTAGGTCGTCATGTCACTGGCCTTGGTCACTGGTCCTCGGTTCAATGTCCCTCCCAGTACGTGGTGCTTGGCAGCGTCGATCTCAGCGCCCGCTTCCTTCGTGACGAGCTGGAAGTCACTCGCAAGCCGCTGGCAGATCATCTCGATTAGTAGCTCGTCGTGGTTGTTGTACTTTGGGAACAACCCGCCGCCGGTCTCCGGTAACGTGAGTGTGTAAAACGACTCGGTGTAACTCGCGAGGGCTTTCGGTGTCGGGAAGTAGTCGGTCGTGAGCGGCAGGATCGCTGGCGACGTCAGCGACTTCCAGTTAGGACCTAGAAAGGTCTGCTTGATCTCATCTTTGGCTGTAACCTTCGAGTGTTTCATATCTGGGAAGAGGTGGCTCCATCGTCGACGGTCACTCGTGAGTCTGGCGGCCGTTGACTCGAGCGTCTCATCTGAAAACTTGAACGGGTTCACCACGCGAAGGCTCGGCGACTGCGGCGTGGTCATGGAGCCCATTCCTTCGACCTGCGATCCGTAGAGACTGCCGATCATGGGCGTCGTGCTGGTCTGGTCAGAGTCAACACGCCGTATACCCGGGAGCATGCCATTACCCGTGAGAAACGACTTCTTGTAGGAACCGCTGAGCTCCATGGGAGACGGCGCCAGCGACGCCACCACCGAAGGAGGAAGAGGCGGCGACCGCATGGACCTGTCATGGAGCTTGAGGCTTCGAGAGATTGTCCTGGACGCTTCTTCAGATCCAGTGGCGGTATCTGAGGCATCAGGCGTCGACGAATCGTCTCGGCTTGTCAACGCCCGAGGCCGTGGCTCAATTGTTGACGCGTTACTTTGGTTTCGTGAGTGAAGCGGCGGCGTCCCGGGTGTCTGTGGGTCTGAATAGGTGCCTATGGTTGGTCGATTCTCAGTCGCACTCGGTGAGCGGGCGGATCGATTCTCTTTCGCTTCCGCTCCCAACGCCGTAGTACTGAAAGGGATCGGCGTATCACGCCGTGGGCTGAAGAAGTGAGCTTGGTTTCCTGACGGCAGGCGGTTGACGCTTGAGGCCGACCGGCTTTGCGTCATTAAGTTACGAGGAGACAGAAGAGAGTGCACGAGGCTCGAACTGCCGCCCAAACCGGCGTGAGAACTCGCCGATTTCCACCGATTGCTCATCTTTGTCGTCAGAAGACTCATCATATCGCCCGTGAGCGACGCACTCGACAGGTCCATGTCCGCTCCGTGTCGTGGCGAGCCATTGATATCACCCTGACAATTGCGTTTCCAGGATTTCGGTGCAAACACGTCGGCGTCGTAGTCTTCCAACGCCTCCCTCGCTAACAAACTCTCACTGAGTCCAGTGGCGGCAAAGTTCAGTGCGTGCAGAGGCCGCGAGATCACGCAGTCAGGTGACTTGCACAGATTCCACTGGTCGGGTATTACGACAGGAGATGCCGTGCTCATGGTATCACTTAAGTTGGACAGCTTGCGGCGTGGGCTGTCAGACCGCTGCACGCGTGGCGACAAATTCCCCATCCCAGGAAGCCCTACTGTCGGCGGTGCAGTCGCTGCTTCGTCTGGATCTTGCTGTGGAGAGCTATGCTTCATCACGTTTGCGAGTGCGATCGGAAACGCGAGCTTGTCTGTCGGTGCTGTGATGTCGAACATTCGGAACGGCGGCAGCGGTGCGAACGTTCGATTCAGTCGCGCCTGGCACTCGCACGTGTACATGCGATGTGAAAGCAGCTTCTTGCTGCTTTGCCGTGCGGCGTTCGGCGTATTGATGCTGATCTCGGCCGCGCATTCACAGTCAAACTCGAGAAACGTGATGTTGACCCAGTGTGGCACAATGTAGAACGGCCTCACGGGGCCTTTGCTCGCTGTGGGGCTTGCTGGAGGTTCAGCGGCTGCTGCTACTGCTGTCATTTCATTGGCTTCCATTGATGGTAGCTGCTGGAAGAGTGTACTCGGAGACCGCATCATGCCCATTCGTGTGATTGTTCGACTGGTGACGTCTTCTTCTGGCGGAGAACTCTTGGCACTGGCGCCGTTCGACCGGCAGATGAACAGCGGCACGACGTGGAGCGGAGGCGTCGCGAGTGAGATCATGTCCATGCCCACGCCGTTGTCCATCATGCGCTGCTTCGTGACTTCCACCATGCGCTCGTCGACGCGAAACACGCTGCTTCCGGCCGTGATCATGACGATGCTTTGGCCCGTGCGGTTCAAATCACGGTCCATGAAGTGCTTGTCCAGGATGTTGAGCGTCACGTTGATTGCCTCCAGGATGTTGCCGTCCACTGCGCGTGATGGCACGCCGTAGGGCAGAGACTTCCACTTCACATACGAGTCTTGGCACGGTGGGGTCTCCGATAAATCGAATGAAGGCTGGGTATTGCCTGACGACAATGCAGGGGACGCGGCGCCTTGGCTAGAGCTAGCGTCAGGCCTGTTGATCTTGCATACCTCGTACTCTGCTGGCACGAACTCGTCGTTTGTTCGCCACCGATGGGCTTCGTGGTATTGGACGAACTCCTTCTTGAGGATACTGACCAAGTGGCTCCAGTCAGGACCCGTGTAGTTCATCACGAGCACCTTGTAGAAGTCCTCGTAGTACTGTCCTGTTTCAGGATCCACGTGGATGCTGGGACCATACCCACACGCAGCGTCTACATGAGAGCAGCCTGGGCCAAAGCCCTGATGAACAGGATCTCGAAACGGTGGCTGCGTCGGGTCGTACCCCTCTGGGAACTGGTTCTTGTCGTAGTAACTGCGTGAGAACGCGATGATCGTGACCGAATGGCTCACGGAACACTCCGTCCACTTGCTGATGAGCACGCGCAGCAGTCGGTTGAGCATCTTCTCATAGTACAGCTCTCCGTCCGACGCAAACTCCCACATCTCGGTGCTCATTTGCACCAACCAGATCAAACGACTGGACCGAGAGCGCACGATCATCTTGGTGTCCGAGCCAACGACGCCACACATGACGGTCTGGTTACTGGACAGCAACGCCTCGACCTGGCAGCGCACGCCCAAGGCAGCGACGTGCTTGCCGATGTACACGCATTTGCCCAACAGCGCAACTTTGACTCGCCAGATATCAGCTCGCGATACGAACTGGTCGCGGAACGCCACCTCCAAGTAGTCGACCGTGACGTCATGCGGCTCGGTCTTCTGGACAGTGACGCTGTGGTACGTGTCGAGTCCGAACTGCGCAGCCACGTCCTTCAAGATGCTGATCTAAGGAAGGCAAACATCCTGTAAGATCTTTCGCGTTCTCCCAGTCACGAGAAAGTACATCAGCACTGGGATCCATACCTGGAGCTTCCCCCGCACGGGATTGAGCGTCGTGACCTGTAAGATCAGTCGGTGGTGGTCTCGCTCTGGCTGGCTGATCTCCAGTAGATCGCCGACTTTTACGTCGGCAAACAACTCGGGATTCACCACGACTTCTTCGCCGGCGCCGAATTCCGGACCGTGGACCATGAGCGAGAAAGTACGTCGGTCGTGGCTGCGCGTGCCGCTGAGCCGCTTGTGGTGGTGGCGCGACGACCCCACGCGCATGGATAACGCAGCCAGCGGTGCCGCCATGGATGGCTTCTACCGTACTGTGTCGGCGACGACAGCCTCTACCGTCCACGTCCACCGCTGCAATCCAAGCACATCCCCACGAGGTTTGCGGTCGTTCCTTCTCCGTGTCGTTTCATGTGCATAGTGTATCTCAATCATTGATTGGTCAAAATAGATCTTCAAGTTAGTTTGATTGGTAGGAAATAGATCATGTTAAGTTCGCAAGAATTTGCAAGATGCAAACTTAGTGGGTGTAGCTGTTCGAAATCTCCCTTTCCAGAGAGCGCTGATTGCGAAGAACGACATCCATCTCTCGTGGGTGCGATCGCCGCGTCGCCACGCCTCGCCTCGCCTCGCCACGCGACAACCGTCGCTCGTACTGTACGTACGTGCGTCACACGCAGGGGCACCATACGCACGTTCACGTTTTATATCGTCGATTAGCGTAGCGTAGCGTTCTTGGTCGCGTCATCTCACGATGAGTGCGTCGCGCGAGTCGTCCGCCATGATGCACGCGTCAGCCCATAATCCCCACTCTTCCTCAAGCCACAGCGCACCAGCGATGGCCATGGGCAGCGGCCGCTCGAATGTGACGGAGATCGAGCTCATGCGCACGATCCTGGGCGAGCATGTGCCGCAGTCGGTCATCTTGGCGTGTCTGAATGCCTGCGCGTTCGACGTCACGGCGGCGCTCAACTGGTACTTCATGGAGGTCGCGTCCCACGAAGCCGAGCAGGAGAGAGCCGAGCGAGCCAATGCACAGGCAGGGATAGGCACACAGCAGCTACAGCCGCAGTCGCAGGCCACGCCGATCATCCAGTCCGGACACAGTCTCACGATTCACGCGCGCAACGTCCAGGGTATGATCAGCAAGACCGACACGTACTACGCCACGCTGACCAAGGGCCTGCCCACGTACGACATGCTCACGCCCAGCAACGAGAAGTTCCTGACCATCAAGCTCCGCAAGCGCGGCTGGCGGCCTGTGAACGGCTCAGTGTTAGGCGGAAACAGCTCGTCCTTTCTGTTTGGCTCGCCGTCGTCGACAGACTCCAGTATGGCGTCCGTGGTGGGCCAGCAGCGGCCGTACTTTATGAACGGAGACATCGTCACGCTCGAGTGTAACGGGCTCTGGCTCAAGGCGAGCTCGCTACACAAGATGCTGCAGTGGAAGTCACCGGCAGACGACGATCGCTGCAAGTTTGTGATCCGAGGACTGCCGCTGGGACGGAATCTCAGGCCTGGGGATTATTTCTTTCTTACGAGCTACCGGTGGGGCGACAAGGAGATCGTGATGAAGGACGAGAAGCCTGTGGGGCTCACGAGCTACAATACGAGCGTGCACCGCAGCTTCCTCGGCCTGGATCGCGTCAAGGGGTACGATTGGCTCTTTCATTTGGATGCAAAGAGAAAATAGTTCTCATCTCGTCTCTTTGCATCGCACGTAGGCCACATCAGCGCCTGTATTTCTACGCCAAGCTCACTGATAATGCCATGTCGAGTCTCCAGAAACCAACGGATCCGATCGATCTCCAGTTCTTGAGCATTGACGTCATTGGCACTCCGGCAGTGCCGATGATCGACGAGGAGCTACTGTCGGTACGTCGGGTCAGACGACCTCACAACATAGCCAAGCAGGGGTCGACTCACAGAACGTGTTCATTTGCAGGAACAAAGACAGTCGTTTACGAGTGAGATGTCGCAACTGGACGCGAAGATCGACCAAATGGTGGGCATCGTAGGCGAGGAGATCTCTCGCGACCGCCTCGCGAACTTTCTAGACGGCGCAGGCGGCAACGTGCAAGTGGCGCTCGAGCACTACTTCATGACCATTTCATCCCTGGAGACACGGCCAGCGGAACGCCAGGCGAAGCTTCCACCGTCACCAGCGCCCATCTACGTCGTTGATGAGAGTCACGATCACGTGCAAGCCCAAGCAGAAGCCTATGCTCAAGCCCAGGCACACGCTCAAGCCCAGGCGCAGGCTCAAGCAAAGGCCCAGGCTCAAGCAGAGGCTCAGGCAACTGTAGCTGCAGCAGTAGCAGCGGCAGCGCAGACCCACCAGCACAACAGACGTCCGCTCAGCAATCTGATCATCCCGATCCCGTCGCTTGCAGAGGTCGAGGCACTCGAATCACCAAGCCCACGCCTGACGCTTCCACTGCCAATCCCAGTGGCTACACCAGCTGCGTCTAAGGAGGATGAGGAGACCGTGAACGCTGCGCTGGAGTCGGCGCTGCTCTCGTCGTCGCGGTCTCGCCGCGGCATCTCGACCGACAGCATCACGCTCGATACCACTGGCTTTGCGGTGCATGATGAAGAGCCCGAAGGGCTCACGATCCACGACTTCGAGATGGTCAGCGTGCTCGGAAAGGGAAGCTTTGGCGCCGTGATGCTCGTGCGTTTCAAGAAAGACGGTCGCATCTTCGCGCTCAAGATCATCAAGAAGTCCAACATGGACCGGTCTGATATCCGCAACGCCATGGAGGAGCGCCAGATCCTGCAGCGGATCCACCACCCGTACATTTGCAGTTTGATGTTCGCGTTCCAGACCAACGAGCGACTGTATCTCGGGATGAAGTACTACGCCGCCGGTGATCTGTTCTACCACCTCAACATGCGCGGCCAGTTGCCTGTGCGGGACGCACAACTGTACGCGGCTGAGCTCGTGCTGGCGATCTCGTATCTCCACGAGCTCAACATTTTGTATCGCGATCTCAAGCCGTCGAACGTCATGATCGATTCCGACGGCCACATCGGCGTGGTCGACTTTGGCCTGTCAAAGCAGCACATCTACGGCAGTAACACGGGCGTCAAGACGCTGTCGGGTACTGCCGAGTACGTGGCTCCAGAGGCGCTTGCCCAAATGGCCGACGGATCGAGAAGCTACGGCAAGGCCTACGACTGGTGGAGTCTCGGCGTCGTCATCGTAAGTTACCTTGCTCTGCGTCCAGATTGGAGAACATGGTCTAACGGGTCTGCTTTGTTATGTTTACAGTACGAGATGCTGGTGGGCGAGTCGCCGTTTTACGACAAGAACGAGCACAAGATGCTGCGGAAGATCGCGTACGCCGACGCAGTTTTCCCAAGCGACTTCCCCAAGGACGCGTTGGATCTCGTGCGCGGACTGCTGTGCAAGGACCCAGCGAACCGACTCGGCGGAGACCGTGCTGGCGGACTGGAACCCATCAAGCGCAACCGCTTCTTCAGGGGCATCGACTGGGAGAAGCTCGCGCGGCGAGAAGTGCCTGCGTACTGGAAGCCGAAGCTGTCAAGCGAGACGGACACGCGGTACGTGGACCCGGAATTCATCGACGAAGGCCCTCCGTCGGCCGTGATGGACCCGAGCGCGAGCGCGAAGAAGTCGTTCAGTAAACGCTTCAGCCAGTTCTCGTTCAACATCAACCTCACATGAGCTGTCTGCTACCCAGTCGTTGAAAAAACAATGTGCCACGAATAAATGTACGATAAACGACTCAGCATAAAATCTTGATTGTAGACAACAGGAATACGTGGTAGATCGCGTCGTCCTTTCTGGTAGAAAGTACGCATTAGGTCTCCGACTTGAGGGGCCGGTTCATGAGTAGGTCCTGGAGATCTTCGCGCTTGATGTGGCCCTTGAGCATGGCGTTCACGGCTCGGAAAATCGGCAGATCGAGGCCGCACATCTCAGCAAAGTACACAGCGACCTCCGCGGTCGGCACGCCTTCGACTGTCGTCTCCTTGAGAATGTCTTCGACCTTTTCGCCCTTGATGATGCGAAGGCCGCACGTGCGATTACGAGAGAGGCTGCCAAACGCCGTGAGCATCAAGTCGCCAATGCCCGACAGACCGGAGATCGTGATGGGCTGGCCACCCATTGCAATACACAGCTTCTGCAGCTCCAGCGAGCTACGCGTGACGAACGCCGCGAGTGTGTTGATACCGAAGCCCGCGCCTTCGATCATACCGGCGCCGATCGCCAGCGGGTTCTTCAATGCGCCTCCAAGCTGCACGCCGATGATATCCTGCGAGCTGTAGATGCGGAAGTCGGTCGTCGACAATGCACGCTGCACGTACACTGCGTGGTACAGATACTTGGAGGCCACGACGACAGCCGACGGCATCTTGTTCATGAGCTCCAGCGCAAACGACGGACCTGACAGGAAACACAGCGGCTGGTCGCGGCCAAGAGCTTCGAGGATCGGGATCGACAGGAGCTGCTTGGTCTTGAGATACAGACCCTTGCACGTGATCACGAGCAGCGCATCCGCTGGGATGACGTCCTTGAACTTGGCCAAGAAGTCGGGTGTGAGCTGCGCCGGCAGACACACGATCACGATCTTGGCGTCGCGCGTCGCCTCCAAAACGGACGTGGTCGCCGAGATCTGGTCGGGCAGCTCGTATTCGGAAAATACTTTCGGGTTGCGATGCGCCGTGTTGATGCCGTCCACGGTCTCCGTGTCGCGCGCGTACAGCACGACGTCGTGGCCGCGGCGCGCAGCGATCGTGGCCATGGCCATGCCGTAGGCGCCCGCCGCCAGCACGGCGACCTTGACCTTCTCCACGTCGGCCGACGGCAGGCCGGCGTTCGTTGCGCCGCCGGCAATACCGGATCGGTAGCCAGCGTCCATGTCTTCTGTTGTTGGGAGATTAAAGGGGAGTGCTTGGTGGTTGTGTGGGGAATTGGAGACTGCAATGAAGGAAAACAGATCGCTTTCCCTGGTGGGTCCAGTCCAGGTGGAGTCTCGAGAGGATCCGGATTGTCGAAGAGCTCAAGTGTGGCGACCGCGTAAGGTTCGATTTTTTGGATGACGCTGGCGCGTCACATCCACACTGGATGTGAGTGACGTGCCAACGACATACCCTTTACTATTCAATACTCTCATCTGGTAATGAAGGTAACCTCTGTTAGGAGGTTGTGCGCACATTGTGTTTTACAGGTCGCGCATCTCCCCAACGGGTGGTGACCGCGAATGCACCGGATTAGCCAGAGCGCGTCAGCCGAAGAGCTCATTCTCGAAGCGGAAGACCTCGAACGCGCCTGTCGACGACTCCAGACGACTGTCGTTGGCTGTACGTATGCGGGTGTGAGGTGTGGATCGTGTGTTGGTGTATGGCGTCGTCTTCCCGATGATGACAACATGAAGAGTCACATCGTTCCAGCACGGCCGCCTGCTTCACGGCACGGCGCCGTGTCTCTATTGATCGTTGGAGCGTGCCTCAGGCGCGCGCTGACTGCTCCAATCTTCTCGCTGAGGGGAAGATATCCGATTGAGTGTGTATATGCGTGTGTGTGTTTGTATGGACGTGTGGCGCTCTTGGGAGTTCACTAAGACTCTCAAGTGCACCGCCTGTCCGGCTTAGCTGAGCGCTTTCTCTTTCGGGGGATATGGGCCTCGTACGCGTCCTACTAGTAGGATGTGTTGTGGTACGAGTGTTGCGGTTGGCCGTTGGTTTTCAATGGTCCAGCCGCGCTTCCAGTCGCGCACGCAGTTAGGGCCAATACGAAATCACCAAAGCAAGTATCATAGTACGCGGCACTGCGCTTTCCGTCGCGGTCGTGTCTCCAATAACTAGCACATTCCCACCTCCAAAACATCAAGTATCTTCTCGTAGTAGCAGTAGAATCTGCAGCGGAAGTATGTCTGCAATGCGTGCCTTAACAGAATGCAGCGATGCCCATACCGACAGCACCATGCTGCACTCGAGTCACGTTGTGTCCTTTCGCGGCATTTGCACTAGTCACTCTTTCGGGGGAGCGGTTGGCGCTGTAACGGATCGTGGTCCATTTTTCCATCTTCATCTTCACCTCCTTGAGTATGAGTGCACGCGCGCGTTCCTACCACCGCCTCCCACAGGGAGAAGCCGCTGCATCCGTCGCAAGTGCATCCTCCGCCTCTGGGGTTGACGCTGCGCATGTAAGCGCCGGCAATTTCGACGACGACGGTAATGACACCGCCGACAATCGGCTCGATGAAGTGGACGAAGACGACTTCGACGACGACGACGAACGCGACGCGCTCAAGAAGAAGCGCACGCAGCGCGCTGCAGCGTGGAGCAACAAGCTCCATGCGCTCGTGTGGGTTCTCACGGCGGGCATCGTGGCCTACGCGATCGACTTTTTCCATGTGATCTTCAACGACCCCCGCGTGAGGAAGTACGTCGCCTTTCTCGCCCCTCTGATTGATGTTATGATACTGATGTTTCTGACGCTTGCAGGGGCTACTTCCAAGTGGGACTGCTGTGCTTCAGCATCAACACGTGCATCACGTGCTACTTGGCCATCTACCTGCCGTACATCAAACAGATCCACCTCGAGTGGAGCGTCTACTGTCCGCGCATGATCCCGACGGCGACAGTCGTGGGCGTCGTGGCCACGGTCAGCTTCATCATCGCGCTGTGGCCGATCTGGGGGCTACTCACCCCTGGCCTGCTGATGCTCTTCTTCATCGGGTCACTCATGACAGCGCACTTCATGCCGTCCATTTAGGCTGGATAACTATGAGGAAATGCATCAACTATTGTATACTACGTGAGAAAGTACGCCACGAAACCCCATTGGTTTAATTCCCTAATCCCAGCTCAGTTCTTGTGATTGACTGCCCTTCCAGTTAAATAGATCTCTTCGTTTCCCTTCTCGTTTGCGTTTGGGTGCTCACCGCACGAGACACTCGTGGCCGCAGTCGTTGCAGCTCATCAGCAGCGAGTCCGTCACTTCGTTCTCACCGTCCAGATCTGACACCACAGCAAACGTCGGGTCCGCAAAGCAGCTCCCTCTAATCACAACCACAGAAAAACACACAGATCCATCAGTAAGACCACACCTCTGTGAATAGGAACTCCCACGAGCCACATACCTATGGGCCATGAACGCGTCCGAGATCTTCTCCTGCAAGTCTTCCAACGCACCATGGAGGACGTTCTACGCAGTCACCAACAACCATCATCAGCCTCCATCCATCCACCATCCTACCATAGTAAACCACAGTGCTCACCTTCACATGGAGCTCAAACCCGCATGCACACGACACCACGGCAGCGTTCTTCACATGTTCATCCTGCGTCTCCCTTAGCGAGCCGGCCTTGCAGATCGGACACAGCACGTGGACGCCACCCGCGACCTCTCCTTCATATCCCATGCCATCAACCTCATCCCCATGCAAATGGTCCTCTGAGAAATCCGGCACGCCGTCCAAGTCCATGCCTTGAAGCATCGCAGCCAGCGACGCCTCCTCAAACTCCATCATCTCCTGCGCGAACCGCTCTTCCTCTTCCTCGGCGTCCCAATCGTCGCGCAGCTCGTCCTCCAGCGAGTGGACGATGTCCAGATAGTCCTGCTCGGACAGCTTGCCCGTGACCATGAGGTCTTCAATCGTCACCATCTCGTCCTCTCCATATTCGTCCTCGTTGTGGGCTTCGATTTCATCCTTTTGCAGATCAAACACCGGGTGCTTGCGGCGGCTCGTACCACGACGACGCGCGCCGCCTTCACGCTGCTCTTCCTTGAACACGAGCCGCGTCATCTCGTGCGCGATATTCGCGTCTGGACTGCGTAGCTTGGCCAGGAGCTCGTGGCGGTTCTGCTTGAGCCGCTCCATGCATCGCTGTCGCAACTGGTCCTTCCACAGCGGCGGAGACAGCGACGCGTGGAAGGCGTTCGTCTTGGTCACGGATGTGCGTGGGTGTCTGCGGGATGCCATTCTCGTGGGCTGGAGGACGAGGAATATACGCGTGAATATGGACGACACTAAGTCGCAGTTGCACTCCCGCGCTTTAGGTTTCCCTGATGGCCATGGAACAGTGAGGAATGGCGGGAAGCGGGCGAATGTCGCACGAATGTTGTTTGAATGGGAAGAATGTGGACCACATGCCTGTTTCAAATTCACTTGAGTGACAGTGACATCTGTGTTGCCTTTCTCACAGTGAATCAGGATGCCTGCAGTATTCAAAGAGTTGCCTTGACGTGTATTTGTTCTTTCAGACGATGGGTGTTATTACGTCATGACCAGCGTCTCGTCCTCGTCATAGCCAAAGTCCGTCTTGTACTGGTGAAAGAGTCTCTCCACCTCCTTCATGTACTGCGCGTGGACGGCCTGGACCTCTTCATCCGTCGGGTTTTCCTTGCGCTCCACCACGAGCGGCTTGCCGTACACGACGCCGAAGAACTTGGTCTTGGGAGGCGTGATTGGCATCCAGAGGAAGCGTCCCCAGAAGATGATCAACGGGATGTTGAGGGTCTTGCGCACAAAGTCGATGACCTTCTTGGACGGCCGCCACACGTTGTAGAGCCACTTCTCACCAAAGACGAAGACTGGCACGAGATCGGCGCCGTTGCGCATGGCGAGCTTGATGAACCCAAAGCGCTTCTTGAGGAAGAGTTCGTTGATTTTCGACTTTGGGTCCACGAGGAAGATCTCGGGCACGCCACCTGGGTAGACCATGATACTGTGGCCGGCCTTGAGGACCTTCTCAGCCGTCGGGCGTGATGCATCCACGCCACCGAGCCAGAGACATAGCTCACGCCCAAGAGGAACACGAAACACTGATGACGCGCCGAGAACTACGGCAACAGGTAGGTTAGTTAGTCAGCCTATAGGTACGACGCAGGGACCAATGGCGAGCAGAAGACTCACTTCGATAGGTGATGTTGGGGAACATCTTCTCCCAAATGCCTCCATACGTAGCGATACGCGAAAGCACGATGATGCCGTGCGGCTGGAAGCCGAAGATGTAGCTCTTCTTCTCATCCAGCGCAGCTTCGCGGATGAACTTCATGTTGAGCAGCCGCGTGGACGTGTGCCAGATCTTGGCCGTGCGGAACCACTCCCACGTGCGGCCCTTCGCCGTTGCTTCCGAACCATCCAAGAATGACGGCAGGTAGATCACCACGAGTGCGATCACGACCAACGGGTAGCCATGCTGCTCACACACACACACACACACACACACACACATTCGACTCCAGGCGACTCGCCACCCACGCTCTGGCGCTCGCCGTCGGAGATCAGCGGCGATCACCCGTGCAGTGCACTGTACAGTGTACCAACTGTATGAGTGTAGAGCCCCGCGGACGTCAGGATGAGACAGCGCTCTATGGAGAACGCAGAGGCCAATTCTGTCAGCAGCAGGACACAACACACATAAAGACGCCTGATCAGCATAGGCAGAGTGTCCAGCGCAGTTCACACAAAAGCAGTCCGGTGTCGAGGCTTGCAACCTGACAGTCTCAGTTCCAAAAGGTCCACATGGCCAACATCGAATTGACGAGATCTCCTCCATTTCAGCCAATCAAACACGATTTCATAATGGGTATGCAATCCCCAATTTTGTGTCAAGACGAGGGATCCGTCGCCATGCTTTCACCCCATTCGACTGACTCCCGGAAATAATGGCAAATCGGACGAAAATGCCAACCTAAGGAGGGTATTTATACATGGCGAATTCTCGGCCTCTAGGGCTCTTCTCGCGCTTCCAACACTCCGTACGTCGTGTAATCTATCTTGGGTATCGCCTCACCTCCTTGTCGATGGCGCTGGCGCTCTAGAAGCGGCGTAATTCCACCGCGATTCCGACCTCTTCCGTGTCTTCCGCTCGATGGCGCGTTGAGTTCGCGCGCTTTCTCGCATGCCCCAGCTTCTTCGACACTCGCTCGCCGACCAGAACACTTCGCCCGACGACAGAGAAGACGACGAGCGCGTCGAGCGCTCTCCCGCACCCCCACAGCCCACGCGACATCCTCCAGGACTACGGCCATTGACCACCGAGGCGTTGCTCGAAAGCCGCACGCTGCGCTCGTCACTGAGCGGCTTCCTGTCCCCACAGGCCAGCGACAGCGTCAGCAGTAGCAGCAGCAGTATGCCGCCAATCTTTCCTGCTCCTTTGAGCGTCAGCGGCGCTGAGACGCAGCCCAAGCGGCGGACTTTCCTGCCTCAATTGTCCCACGCCAAGACGTTCGCTATGACTCAGTCCCCTTCACCACAAGGACAGCAAGAAGAAGAGGATTCGCATCCACAAGTCGCAGAGGAAGATACAGAGGCGTTCAAGCAGGCGATGTGGGCGGGACAGGCCAACATCCTGGTCACAGTTCGTGTACGTCCCCACTGCAGCCACGACCGAGACGAGCGTGAGATCGTCAAGGTTTTGGACCACAAGCTCATCGTGGTGCTGGACAAACACCAGCAACTGCAGCAACAGCAACAACAGCAGCAGGCGTCATCGCCGCAGCATCGCGTGGAGCCGCAGCCATTGCCTCTGTCATTACCGAGACGAAGCTCTGCGATCACAGGAAGCCACGGTCTCCGGAAGCTCAGGAACGTAGCATCAGCCCATCCAGCACGAGCAGCTACAGTGGCGGGCAACCAGACCAGTACGAGCCAGACGCAGGGTTCCAATCGATCCAGAGAGAAGCGGTACGCGTTCGACTACGTGTTCACGCCGCAGGACAGCCAGCAGACTGTGTACCACCACACGACCAAGTTCCTGATCCACGGAGTGCTCAACGGATTCAACGCCACGGTGTTTGCCTACGGATGCACGGGCGCAGGCAAGACGTACACGATGCTGGGGACGCCGGACGAGCCGGGCATCATGGCGTTGACGCTGGACGATCTGTTCCAGAATATCGCGAAAGTCCACGCCGATCCGCAAGCCACCGTCGTGTACAAGGTCACCGTGTCGTTCCTGGAGGTTTACAACGAGAATATTCGCGATCTGCTGGTCACGCCGCCGGCGTTTGGGTACCAAGCAGTGTCTCCGTCGTCGTCGTCTGCCTCTGGAGGTGGTGCTACGGGTCTTCCGGGGATGGTGAGTACGTCCGAGTACTTGGATCTACGGGAAGATCCAGTGAAAGGCCCCGTGGTCGCCGGGATCTCGGAGGTGGAGGCTAGTAACGCCCATGAAGTGATGAAGCTGCTTCGTCGAGGCAACAAGCACCGGTCCCAGGAAGCCACGGCAGCCAACGCCGTGTCGTCGCGATCACATGCCGTGCTCCAGGTGCTGGTGGAACAACGAGAGAAGCCGTCGAGTGGAGATTCGTTTGGAGTCGACGCCACACGCGGTGGCACGATGACATCTACAGTCAAGTACGGGAAGCTGTCGCTCGTGGATCTTGCCGGAAGTGAGCGTGCTGCCGTGACGCAGAATCGAGGACAACGACTGATCGAAGGCGCGAACATCAATCGATCGCTTCTCGCGCTGGGGAACTGCATTAATGCATTGGGTGAAAAAGGTGCCACGGGTGGGGCGTTTGTCCCGTATCGAGATAGCAAGCTCACGAGACTGCTGAAGGATTCCCTGGGTGGCAATTGTCGCACTGTGATGATCGCGAACGTGAGTCCAGCGGCGGCGAGTGTCGAGGAGACGTTGAATACGCTCAAGTACGCGAATCGAGCGAAGAATATCAAGACCACGGTGACCCGCAACGTGCTGAACGTCGACCACCACATCACAGAGTATGCAGGAGTCGTGGCTGAGCTGAAAGACGAGATCGCGATGCTGCGGAAACAGCTTGCTCGCCAAGGAGAGAGTGTCCAGGTCCCAATTGCAGGAGGAGGGACACGATCGAGTCCAGGAAGAGGAGGCAGTGGCCGAAGAGCAGCACGGAAGGCAACGAATAATGAGGACGAGCGCGATGAGACGGACGACGACGACTATTGGAAGCACACGAAGCTGAAAGAGGCGCGAGGATACATTTCCCAGAGCTTTGAGCAGAGACTGCAGCTGCGTCGACGACTCGTGGAGATAGATCACTGGATCCAGCTGCTCACAAAACGCATGGCTGCAACAATCGACGAAGGCGACCAGAATTCCAGGTTATCCAGCAATGAGCCTGAACACGGGGATGTAAAACAAGACGCATCGTCCAAATCGAGCAAGTCACGCGACCTGGCGACCTCGATTCTCGAAGATATCGTGGAAGACTCGCAGCAACGTGAAGTGGCAGCCACCAGTGCGACAATGGAACTCGACCGCGTGGAGGCTGGTCTACGACAATTGCTGGCTCGCAAGACCCAACTCGTGGCTCAACTGTCTCGCAACCAGTCGATCATGGACGAGTTTCGCCAGGGCATCGAGCAGAGTGATCTGTTTGTGTCGAACGAGATGCTGCGCGATTTGCTGCTGACCGAGTACCGACTGGGCGATCTCCAGGTCGACAATGCAGTGCTACAAGTCCAGCAAACGCTCCAAAACGACGAATTGGCTTCATTACGAGCGCGAATCGCGGGTGACAACGCTTCCGAGTCGTTTTCTTCATCGTCAAAGCTGTTTGGCGACTTTGTCGACGTCCCGAGTCTCGATCTTCCGACTTCTTTCACGGAAATGACACGATTATTATCCGCGAACTCGACTTCTTCGAAAAGCAAAGACGACGAGGAGATGCCGGAGGTCCATTCGACGCGAAGCAGCACGGGATTCGCGTTCCTGGACGACTTGCGAGATCGATTTTACGATCGAAGCAAGGCTCAACCTCATCGGCAGGACGGTTCTGCACCCGTGGCCAAGAGCTCCTCGACAACGGCAAGCAGATTGAGCCCACGACGACAGTGGGGAATCCATCTCCAGAACACGACGCTGCCGTACATCCGCGTGAAGAAGAAGACCCCGGCGACGTTGGTGACGACTTCTATCGTGAGTGGGTCCTCCTCCGCATCGGCCGCCTACAGGGCTATTGATCCGCTGGATCCAGCAGATCCATTGCGGCAGTCCGCGTCAGCAGCAGCGCCGTATCTGAAAGTGCTCAAGCATCGCAACCGCAAGCTCCACCATCGCAACAGCGTGAGCAGCAGCAGCCACAAGAAGCTTCCAATCGTCCTGACGTCGTCCGTATCATGAAAAAGAGAAGAATCGAAAAACGAAAACGCAGTTTCATCTAGTGGCAGGCAATACAATACACAGGCTCGCAATCTTCATACTGGTATCTAAGGTGGGAGGGAATGAGGAATCGACCACACACACACACACGGAATTCACCGCAGCAACTCGGCATGCACTCCAATCGACTTGTTGCGTTGGCGTGGGAACCTGCGTGGAGTTCCATCGCCACTTTCATTGGCCCCTGGGTCAGCATCTGAGACCGAAAGGCGACGAGGACTCGCGTTTTGGCTGGGAACGTCGGAGCCGTTGGCGAGTTTCTCGCGAAGATCTTCGTAAAACCGCTTAAACTGGAAGATTTCCACCTGAAAACACCAACAAACAAGCAAGTTAGCGTATCAAAACGTCAAAACTCCACGAAAGTACACGAGTTTTCACCTGTCCACGGCGGAATTCGACGAGGTACACGCCTCGCTGGAAGAGGAAAACTTGTACGGTGCAGGTGAGCACGTCGCCGTAGCGGACTTCCATTTGGTAGTCGTCCCAGTCGATCGCCACGCTTTGCTCTCGGGTCGTTTGCGTCGCCGCCGGCGGCATTGGACTCGGGTTCGCCATTAGAATGGCTTCGATCTTGGTCAGGACGAGCTGAGCTGGAAGCGTCGTGATGAAACGAGTGGAACGAGCCACAAGATCCGCTTGGTAGGATGGAGGGCCACTTGTGCTGGTAGTGTTATCAGTAGCAACAGAAGACTGAGCAGTTGCCAGTGGCGTGTTGGGCACCGAATGCGAAGCCGACATGGACCGGTATCGACGAGCTCCTCCAGTTTCGTTCGCGTCACTTGACTCGTGCTGAGCACGCAATGCCGAGTCGGTGGGAGTCGTCGCCAAGTTCATGGACGCTTGGAACTGGCCGAGATTGATCTCCTCAAACGCCGTTCGGATGGCTTCAAACTTGAAGCCCTTGCCAAACCGACTCAAGAACAGCTCCGGAGGAGAGTTGCGTCGGTGTTGATACTGGCTACGCTCTAGCAGAGTGCTAGTTGCGAGTGGAGGAGACGTAAAGCGCCGGCGAGCGGCGCGTTCATCACTAGGGCTCGAAGGCGTCGAATCCTCGTTCAAGGAAGCCGTTGAAGTTGTCTGAACGCCAACGAAAGAGGCGTTGCGTTGACAGTCTCGCTCGCTTTCACTGCTAACGCTGTCGTCCTTCGCGTCTTCGTTCACACTTGGCATGGACTCGGCCTCGTCACTCGGTGCGTGGTCCATCTCGAATTGTAATGTGGTAGCATGAGCGGAGTCCAGATCACTGTGGCGAGGAGAGTTCACCGGCGTCTGTCCCGAGGACAACGGAGCAGTCTCATCCAGAGACGGCATGTACCCACTGCTCATCAAGTGTGCACGCAGCGCTGCTTTCTGTGGCGAAGGCGGAACACCCAGCGAAATGGTCGACGACGTCATGTTGGACGCAGTGGGCGACCGTCCGTGGAGTTGCATGCGGTTGAATCCACCAGGGGAGGCCGCAGGACCACGCTGGCCCCAGCGCTCCTGGTCAATGATACTCTGCGGGGCGTTGGCTACCGCGATCGGAGCTTCTCGAAAGTTTGCAGGAGACGGTGCGTTGCCTGGTGCTGGTACGTTCAGCATCGAGGAGGAAGTCGGTGAGGCCTCTGGGAGTTCTTCGTTGATAGAGTAGTTGACTGGACGCGTGAGGCGCTCGCCCAAAACCCACGCGTGGCGCTGTGCCTCCTCCACGGAGAGCCGCATGCTCGGGTCCGGATACAGCAACTGTGTGACTAGCGACTTCACTTCCACAGAAAACTGCGCTGGGAAGAACCACGACGGAAACGCGACTTCATCCACCGGATCTTCATCACTGTACTTGGTGTTGTAGCACCACTTCTTGAACTTCTCGTAGCGCAGACACTTGAGCAGATCCTTCCCAAACGGCAAATTGCCCGCCAGCATCGCGTACACGATCACTCCAATCGACCACGCGTCCGCTTTCGCACCATCATAGCCTTGTCCAGCGTCCATCAGCACCTCTGGCGCAACATAATGAGGCGAGCCGACCACCGAACGAAGCCTGCGGATGGCCTGCACGGTCGCCGCCGTCGCACTGCTGCCGTCCTGACCAAGAGACGCCTCACCGCCCTGTTCGGTCATCGCGAAGATCGCCGAAAGTCCGAAATCCGCGATCTTGAGCGTGGAAAACTCCTCTGTATCGGCCAAAAGCAGGTTTTCCGGCTTGAGATCTCGGTGGCAGACGCCCGACGAGTGGCAGAACGCGACGCCCGAGATCAACTGCTGGAAGTACCGTCTCGCGGTGTCCTCGTCCGTACCACAGTCCAACTTGATGCGATCGAAGAGCTCTCCTCCAGCCGCCAGCTCCAGCACCAGGAACGTCGTGCACTTGCTGTCCTGGACGAGCTCCAATGCCTCCTCCAGCCTCAGCACGTTCTCGTGGAAGCCCAGTCCCGACATGTTGCAGA